>BMAU01009789.1:0-23812 GCA_019973935.1 Trichonephila clavipes | reverse complement strand
CAAGGGATTTATTCTCAGTTTGGTTTTTGGCATTCATCATGAATAGACTTACGCCTGAACAACGCTTTCAAATTGTGCAATTTTATTTCGAAAATAATGGCCAATTTTCATAAGCGAATTTTGTTTAGCGATGAAGCGCACTTCTGGTTGAATGGCTACGTCAACAAACAAAACTGCTGCATTTGGAGTGAAGCTAATCCACAAGTGTATGTCGAAACACCGTTACATCCAGAAAAACTGACTGTTTGGTGCGTTTTATGGGCTGGTGGAATCCTTCTTCAATAACGATGAAGGCTACAACGTTACAGTCAATGGTGATCGGTATAGAGCCACGATTACTAACTTTTTCATTCCTGAATTGAACAGTCATGATGTCCAGGAGCTGTGGTTCCAACAAGACGGCGCAACATGTCACACTGCTCGTGCCACAATCGATTTATTGAAAGACACGTTTGGTGACCGCCTAATTTCACGTTTTGGATCTGTGAATTGGCCTCCAAGATCTTGTGATTTAACACCGCTAGACTATTTTCTGTGGGGCTATGTTAAGCCATTGGTCTATTCGGATAAGCCACAAACGCTTGACCATATGGAAGCCAACATTCGCCGTGTTATTGCCGATATACGGCCACAAATGTTGGAAAAAGTCATCGAAAATTGGACGTCCAGATTGGACTACATCCGAGCCATCCGTGGCAGTCCTGTGCCAGAAATCATATTTAAAATGTAATGCCACAAGATTATCTTTCGAATAAAAAAATTCATGTCAATCGAATAATACATCGTTGTTTTATTGCAATTTAAATTTCTATACCTCTCATAAAAACACCCTTTACATTATGTGATAAAAATGTATGTTAAAGCCTTAAGATTTCTGAGCATTTTGGTACTAAAATTGTGTTGATACTGGGAAAACTTATAACGTTATTGAGAAATAAGTAGTGAAAATTAAACGAAAACCCTATCTTTTTCTTATCTTTAACTGCATTTTATGCAAAACAAAAAAATTTTAATTTGCGTGCAGGATTTCTCAGAACCTATTTAGGATATCAATTTGAAATTTTATACACGTGTTCAAAATGAGGTTCTTCATAACTTATATATCAATTTTCCTGCGTGTTGTAAAACACTAATTTTCATATTTTTGAAAAATTGTCTACTTTTATATCTTTATACTTTTTTAAAGTTTTTCTCAAATTCTCAGAAAACTTGAGAAATAGTTTAAATACATATGATTATTATGTGGTAAACATTTCAAATTATTCTTTTGTTTTATTGGGAAGTTACATTGGTTTGTGAAGAAGAATTTTTTTTTCGAGTGCACGGATATCTGTTAAGAGTGCTGAGAGGTCTAAAATTACAGTTTTACAAAACTGAGCAATGAGCATTGACGCATTCATACAAAGCCTTACCTTGATTATGAATGTAAATTTGTCCAAACTGTGGTTTTGCTCCATTTTATTGTAAAAATGTTGCAGCGTTTATTAATTACTAACTGTTATACCCATTCTTTGCACGGGTGAACTAAAAAATTAAATAATACAGATTGAACAATAGTGAAGTTTTTAATGAGTTAATTTTACGTGAATTGCAAATTAAGCAAAAAAAAGCTTTTTGTATATCTCAGCTGAACCAAAAAAACACTGTTAAATTTGAAGTCCATAGATCTAATAGCTGATAAAAAGAATTTTTTTTAATCTACAACTCCCTTTAACTCTGTTGTGGGTCAATTTTTGAAAACACCTTCCTAAGCTGATCTCTGCTCAGCAAAAGTAGCACATTGTTACAACTTTTGTGTGATGAAGGCTTAAAATAGTATAAATAATTTATATCTGGAAGTGTAATACGTTAATATTACTTTTTGTTGTATTTATTTTATGTTAAAATTGTAATCAGCCTTACTCTCCGCCTGCTCAAGTTTTCGCAATTCCTGGCATCTGGCGTAGACAAATAAAATGTAAAGATTTGCTTCACACATATGCGATAGATATATGCTGTCACGGGCTTTTTTGCAGACGGCAGAATTTTTCTTACTTTCTTGACAAAAATCGTTATATTTTGGACACTTCACACAATATATTTATAAATTATAGCCTATTGTTATTCGAATGTATAAGCTATATTATTGTAAAAGTTCAATAAAATCCATTGAGTTGTTTTTGCGTGAAAGGGTAACATACATACATACAAACTTTTACGTTTATAATATTAGTAAGGATATCTTTATATAAATAAACGTATCACAACATGATGAAAAAGTTATTATATATATATATATATATATATATATATATATATATATATATATATATATATATATAAAGATATACGATAGTTTTCAATCATTGTTGCTGGTATGAGAATAAATCGTATTGTTCTTCATGTTTTATCACTTGTAAAAATCTCGGGATAAGTGGAATAATAATTTATGTTTGTAATCTAGTGCATGAAACATTAAGGGGACTTGGCACCCTTTGAGCAAACTTCTTTATTTATGTATTTAAAAATTATATTTTAACATTTTATACAATGTTTCTATTCAAGAAAATGTTACCAGATGAAAATTTTCATATATTATTCACACAATTTTAAAAATTTAAATTTTTTGAAGAAAATTGGGAAAATTTTAAAATTTTACTCCTTTTGTAAAAATTAATTTTTTTGACCTGAAATTTTTTTATAATATTCTTATGAATGTTCTTAACAACTTTAGGGATCGATTTTATAATAACTTCATTCATTTTCGAGAAAAAAAATAAAATGTTGATATACAGGCTAAAAATCAACGAAAAAGCCAACATGTCTTACATTTTATTTTTTTTTAAAAAAAGTATTCAGTTTATAGCAAAACGGATCCCTAATTTTATTACATGCTTTATTTTTAACACGCAGGAAAAAAATGTAAGTGATTGGTAAATAATTGTCGAAGGAGTAGCATTTTGAATGCACTAAGGTTTCGAAAAACACAAACTGAGAAAAACCACTTTAAAGTTTATAATTCTGAAAAAATAATTATTATAAGCTTAATTAAACTTAAAATACCACTTTAAGATATTACTTATACGTTTTTCTTTAAAACAATTGCATTTTCATATGTTTTCAACCCACACATTTTTATAAATGATCAACTTTTAGAGAGTACTAATTGCACAAGAAAACTCAAGAAAAACTTTAAAAAAAATTTTTTTCTGTCACGACAGAATTCTTAGCTGTTTTTCTTCTTATAATATTAAAGTATTACATTTTTATGAAAAATATATCAGGAATAAGAACTGAAATTATAAAATTTTTAATATAAAATGCCTTAATTTAAAAATTTTACATGCACACATTTCACAAAGAAAAAAAATGATTGTATGCATTGCCTCGGAAATATTCTGCTTTATATATTGCAAATTCTTTTTTTAATGTTATTATTTCTCTTTATAAATTAGATTTTTTTTTTATCAAAACGCTTTTTTTTAGCTTTTTTTCTAAAAAGGGGGTGTGGCTGAATCGCCTAATTTGTTTTCAAATGAAGTTTTATTCAACTTCTAACTTTCCGACATGCACAAGTGATATATCAATCGAAAGATAATAATGCAAAGAATAAGATTAAATGAAAATAAAAAAAAACGATAGGTTTGTGATTTTTAGGGTACCAAGTCCTCTTAAACGGATAACTTTATTCTTTAATGGGTTTCCCGTTTCTTACAACTCTATAACTCATAGACGTTTTAGTGAGTTTTGAAGAAATTTGAAATACAAGTGATATGTAGAGAGCTATGATTGCGATAAAAAAGATAATTTGAATAGAGAAAAATCTTTATTTAAATATTTGAATTCAATTGGTTAATTAATCTATCAACATCACAAATTAGTTCTTTTTGAAATATTTACAATGATATTTAATTTTTCGTGATGTGAATATAAATATTTATAAAATATTACTTAAATATATATATATATATATATATATATATATATATATATATATATATTGCTACTGCGCTGAGCTAAATTGTTAGTGGGAATGTCATTTTGCTTTATTTGCGTTTCCATTTCAATTTTTTTCTGATTTATTCCTTCTGCCAAAAATGGATATTAAATTTAGTCACTAAAGATAGAAAGCTGGAAAAACTTTTCTAGATTGAAAGAGCGCATTTCTACTGAAAATGAATCATGCATTCGTGAATCTAAAAATTTAATTTACTTCTCTAACTTTTTTAAAATAAAAAAAAATCTTTCTTTTCCTTTTTCCTTTCATTCTAGATGAAAATTCAAGTTTAGATTGAGTGGCTTTCAAAAAGCTTTTGTTTGAAACACAATTTTAATTGAAATACTTTCTGTCGCATATTACTGCAGATTCAGATTTTTAGTCATTTTCTCCGATAAAACTAAACGTAGTGTATTTTTATTAAACTAATAATACCTATTATGTAAGTAGTTTTCTTTGTGATAAGCCAAACGATAAAAATATACACTAAAATAATTTTTTAAATGAGATAAACATCTAATTATTTGACATCCCATAAGACGGCATCTACAGAAATGATCTAAAAATTATTAAATATTTTGAATAGTTAATTTTGTACTGTCACTTATTTTACACAGAATCTGTAACTGTCAGTACAAACACTTCGAAATGAAACATACTTGTTTCGTACTGTAAAACATTTAGATCTGATTAAATTTCTTTTTTTATGTTAAATTAATTTTTGACTAGTTAAATTATACAGTGGTTAGATATGTAGTTGAAAATTTTCTTCCATATGATTATTCTGTCTGCTTTGATTCAGTAATTCATGAATTACTAGTTTATCTGATTTCTTAATTTATTCAATGATATGTAATCGTTTGTTGCTAAATTTAAGTTGTTTAAATTTGCATATTTTGTAATTACTCTAAACATGTATTTTTTTCAGTTGTGGAAAAGAGAAATATAAAGCATAACTTACACTGTTTGAACTTAATATTTCGAGATAATTTTTTGTATATTATCAACCTTCTGGTTCAGTGATTATAAGAATGCAAGGTGTGCTAGAAATAAATTTTGATTTTTATTAATCACAATGCTATATATATAGCATAATAAAATAAAATATTATACCAAGTTTAAATGTTGTATAACTTACAGTGTGCTAAAAAAGAAAGAAATTGGACTTCAAAGGTAGATACAAAAAGAGTCTTTCGACTAAAATTGAGATCTATTATGATTTCTAGAGCTGTTGCAGAATTAGACCAGTGATTTATGGTTAAACAATGCCTTACGAATTCACCTTCCCCGTACAGCAGAAATTTTCAATATAATAGAAAAAAACAGAGCCATGTTGAAAAGTTAAGCCTATTTCTAACACACGGGGTTGATAAACCAAACAGTAGAATAAAATGAAAATATGAAAAGAGAACAATAATGTTTCTCTCATAGAGAGGAATGTTAAGAAAAATTCTATTCAAAAAATTAGGATAAAAACTTACATGTAAAAATGAAATCCAATAAGAGAGAAGCAAACATCTTATGGAGAAATCCCGCGCTAAAATGTTTTAAAATGGGAATGTCAATACAAGAAGCAAAAAAAAAACAGTGGCACCACCTAGATAGTTAATATATATATATATATATTTATATATATATATATTTTCTTTTTATTTTTACTTTTGTGTAAAACCACAACTTTACTCTTGTCAGAAGAGAAAAATACTTTTTTTTACATAATGTTGTCTAAAAGTAATATATTTAAAGTATTTAAAGACAAAATCCTGTAATAGATACTTGGTACATATTCATAAGTATTGAAGAAACAATCGAATGCTAGTACAGGCATTAAAATTATTGCATTTTTTTAGTTAGCGTTCTAAGAAAACAAAAGCTGCTGTTCTTTGAAGAACCATTTTTGATATTTCTTAATTCGGAAAATTAAGAAATATTAAAAATTGTTATTTGGAATGACAATTATTATGATTTGGAATGTGGAAAATTAAAATAAACGTTATGTAAGCTAACTCTATGAGGTTGATTCACGACATTGAGACGACTAGTCGAAATCACGTGACGAGGACCCCAACATTTCCACACGTTTTAAATCAGTGTGTAAATTTCGTATGCTTGATATGTTTACTTCTAGTGTGTGAAGCTTATTTCTGAAATTTTATTTATTTTTATTATATTTTTGCATTATCCTTGTTTAATAATTAGGTATGAAGTATTTTTCTCGTAATTTTTTAGCATAATTTTTGTTTCAGTTTAGTATATTTGTCATTAGGTGTTAGTGTGCGAAGCCGGCAGCTTCTTGCAATGTTTGTTTATATATTTATTAATAGTTCTAGATTATTTTTTTAGCATCCTTATAATTAGTCCTTTGTTTTCATGTAGTTTATTATGTTTATTTACGCACGAGAATGATTTACAATATGGAATTGAGACCATTGAATTTGTAAAAACTTCTAATATGTGTACAATTACTTATTCGTACATAGTGTATCACACTCCACATAAATTCATAAAATAGTGTAATTTATAAGAAACACGTAGATATGAAATTGTCCCATTTTTAAATGCTAATGTTTATTCCTTTAATTGTCTGATTCCCTTAGTAATTACCAGCTACAAATATTTAATGTTTTTAAAAATACTACCTCTATAATTTCTCATAGAAGAGTATAGAACATTCAGAAACATAAAATGCAAGTAAATATAATTTTGGAAATGAATTTATACTAAGATTTGTCAATTATATGGATATATTTTTGTTTATTTAAAAATTTTCATACCTATTTCTAATGTTTAACAAGAGATTTATACTTTTTGAGAGCAGTGTATAAAATAATAGTTGGTTAATAAGGAAAATTTTTGATTAATAATTAGGAACTCTTATGTGATGGAAATGAAATTGTTTTTAACATCATTTAAAGGTTTGGGATATCTGAAATAATCTAATTATAAACAAACATTTGATAAGTTTTATTGTTTGACTTCCTTTGTAATTATTACCCTACAAAAGGTTTGAATTTTTTTAGAAATGCCTGTCTCCAAAATTCAGAAAGAAATGAACTTGACTTTTTAAAAATAAATTTAAAAACATGCATAAAGAAATAGGCTTTTTAATAAAATTATTTTATAGTAGAACAAATTAAAATGTTTTCATGAAAATTTCTCGTATAATGAAGCAGAAAAAATTCTTATCGGACAGCTTTATTCAATAATCATACTCATTTTAATATACATTATTTATTGACACTTAATTTTAACATTACATGAATACACTATAAGTAAATAATGTAACACTATACTATAAGTACAAATAGAAAACAAAATAGTACAATAGAGGATCTAACTGCCAATATTTAACGTGCATAATATCTTGTTATATCTCAATTTTTATCTTATTGATAATACCTAATAAAATTATCTGGAAACCTTATACATGGCTTTTTCAATTTATTTACAAGAAAAAAAGTATTAAATATCATCAACCCAAACAAATAAAATGTTACTGTAAAAAAAAAATTAAAGAAAATCCTCTCCTAAATCACAGATTAAATAGCTAAAAAAAGGCCAAATTATGCAGAATTTCTGAAATTTTCTATCACTTTATTTATCTCATTAGGTTTATGACATAAAAACTTAAATTTTTAAGCACCACCACGGGCAATTAATAGTAAACAAAGTAATTGGGTTGTCTGTTCTTTAAAATTAATTAAATCTTCAAGAAAAACAACCAGCTATGTGACATAGGAACTAAAAAGCAAAAACAGGAGACTGCATCATGTTTGTAGGTTGTCATCAAAACTTATCTTAGTATTTTTGAGAAATTGTATATGATATGGGTCCAGATTAAATGAAATATCCTAAGAATTTTAAAATTTCAGATCTTAAATCTACACAATCAACTTTCTGATATTACATAAAACAAATTCGAATACTTAAATCATGCAACTTATAAAAAGAAGTTTTGAATAAAAAAAACAAATACACATATAAAATGGCAATGTAGCAATGTTTTTATTAATAAATCTTTACATTGCATATATTACATCAAAATAAAATTGACACAAAGGATTTTCTTTTTTTTTTGAATTTCACACTAATTGCAAAATTCCTACAATTTATTCGTCTAAAATATACGAAGCATTATCTTATGTTTTAATGGGAATATTTGATTTTTTTACACTGAACATACCAACATTTAATGCATACCTATTTCTACCAGTTATTGTGTGTATAGTGTTAAATATACTTCAGTTCATCCAAACGTAAACTTATTTGGATTAATGTATTGACATGTTATTTCGTTATCACTGATTATGCATCTAAAGTATCCTTTATACATAATTATATTTATACCAAAAAAATTAAAAATGAAACAACATTAAGAAAATAGATTCAGAATTCTTGATCTGAAGTCTGATGTTTGAAAATATATTAACTTCAAATATAAAATTAATTACTTCAAAGTTTGTCTAAGAAATGCTAAATCAGTGCTCATACCATTCCAAAATTTGGAACATACGTATTAAACTGCCAACTAATTTCGCCAAGCAAAAAGACATCCGAATTTTAAAGAAAGATTATATCACTATAATTATTGTGTTCAAACATGAACATGAACAGTTTCCACTATTGGTTGTATATCGTAGCATTTGGCGGTTTTATGATTTGAAGAAATTAGTCGATATTATAATATGCAAGTGCTCCAAATTTTCCGATTTAACACACGTCACATAAAATAATCAGTGATTGTGGAGAATTATTTCATTAAAAATTATTTTGAAATTTTTTTCTGAAATTACCTTTATTTTTACTGAATTTTGCATTAATGCAGATCATTGCGAACAGCAATTTGTCAAGTTATTCATTTAAAGGTAAATAGAGAATTGAAAAAGGTTATATTAAAATTTCGAATATTTCTATTGATTTAGAAAGTAAATATCTTACAGAATCAAATGTCTATTTGTAAAATCATATTTGGTTTCATGATCTTAATGACTGATAAATATCACGGAACTGATCTAAGTACACTTCTTGGGTCAATATTTGTAAATAACTCAATACAACAAATTTATTTAGGACTTAAATTTATAAGCAGGATAGTATGAATACAGATGAACCTTTTAGACTTTAATACTTATGTAAAAATTAAAATCCAGAGTATTCTTATGCTTAATACATTCCAGCTGGGGTTGCATAGATTTCTCCAATACTCTGTGTTATACTTCAATAATATGTGTCTAGTCTATATGTGAAACTTACCATCAAAATTAATGAATTTTACATTTTGATAACCCTTGTGCAAATATCAATAAATGTTATCCGTAGTAAAAAAAATTGTACATCTGTGTGACAAATTTATACCAGTCCAATTCTGAAAAACAGATGTTGTGTTAAGAAATCCCTATACTACATAATACACTGCTGGACAATTGCTAAGGACGGATCACAAATTGCTATGTAGCATAACATTAAGCGAGACATGAAGCCTAGTAGGATAAAATATAGTTGCCACACTGTTCAGACATTAGAATAAAGAATATTTATTGTTCTGGAAAGTACAAAAGCTGTGAAACATCTGAAAGAAAAAAATGTTCATTTGATCTGCGTACGGAGAAATGGAACAATGCATCTAAAAGTCAGCAGGCACCTTAAAGAAAGGTATCAGTATGGGATATGTCCACCGTGGAGTGTGATGCAACATTCCACACGTCGTACCATACTTTGCACAACATTATCCAGCAGCTGTTGAGGCATTTTATCCCATTCCTCTGTGAGTGCATGGATGAGGGTGTTCTTGTTTGTCGGAGGATAGTTTCGACCAGCAACTTGCCTCCCCAAAGCATCCCACACATTTTCAATGGGGTTTAGATCTCGAGAACGCGCTGGACATGCGAGACGTTGAATACCCTCGCTGTCTAGACAATCCTGAACAGCGAGTGTTCGATGACATGTTGCGTTGTCGTCCATAAAAACAAATTTATCACCCACAGCACCACGGAAAAGACGAACATGAGGAAGTGGAACTTCATCAATGTATCGTTGGCCCGTCATAGTCCCATTCGCAACCACATGTAGGCGCGTGCGGCCATTGATCATGATGCCGGCCCACACCATGATACTGCATGTCGGATATCGGTACTTTTCCTGGATATTTTCTGGACGATAAGCATTACCACTCTCGCGCCTGATCAGTTGGCGTCTACAATCCGATGACAGACTGAACCTACTCTCATCTGAGAATAGTACGCATGCCCAGTCCTGTTCAGTCCAATTGTGATGCTCACGACACCATTGCAAATGGGCAGTACGGTGCTGTCTGGTCAAAGGGACACACACAACAGGTCTGCGTGCGTATAGTCCTCCTCCCCTCAAACGTCTGGCAACAGTTTTTCGGGAGATCTGCTTTCCTGAGGCAGCAAGAAACTGATTTGCCACCTGCTCAGCTGTGGTGCGCCTGTTCCTTTTTGCTGATAGGACGATATATCTGTCTTCTGCAGGCGTCGTACTTCTAACACGACCTCCCCCCGTGCCGTCTACTACACATTCCAGTAGTTTCAAATGACTTGCACAGCCGTGAAACAACGCTGTGAGCAATGTCGAACTCCCTGGCAACATCTGTTATTTTTCGCCCTTCTTCGATCTTTCCAATAATTCGGCCACGCATAAAATCATCTATGTGATGTCGGGAAGACATGCCAAAAATTTTAAGTTCGTGTATTAAATCTTTCCTGCAAAACTTTGACTTGAAACAACAACTGTCCACACGCGTCAAAACCTTTAAAGCTCTTATGAACGCTATCACGTGATGAACAGACGTGGAAAAAAAATTTGCATACTCATACTTCTTCTTACTAATATCCCGCACTTATTCTAATTTTCCACATTTTGCTTCCTTTCATTTTGTGGTTGCTATGGATGATAGTGTTATCCGTCCTTTGCAATTGTCCAGCAGTGTAAATAGATACACAACACACAAATATTCTACAATTTTTATTTTTTTGTGTAAAAGAATTATGGATTCAAAAATGACTTGTTATTTTGACTATGCAGGAGAGAACAGGATTTTTATATTCAATATATACACACAAATTTATCTTCTATAATATACACAATTTAATTAAAAAAATTTATAATGCCTTAATTTTTTACTACATTCAGAATGAAATTCTCGATAAATAATATCTTTTTACTAAAATGGTGCTGCGAATGAAGGCTTTAAAAATGTTGCATAATTTTTTTACTTACTTTTTTACTTTACAAAAAATATTTACATTCCAGTAGATATCTATCCAAATTCCTTTTAGCAGAAGTTTCTTTTGTGAACACAAAAATAGTAGGAATGGAGCTGGCGACGATTTCTAAATGTTTAGTATTGAAAACAAGCTTCTTCAAAGTGGTCAGAGCATAATAAGTGAGATGGTTTAAAATCCTTACGCTTCATCATGTTAACTAAACACTCGAATTTTTTTACCGGGATATTAAAAAAAAAGATCTTTTTCCTATACAATCATCTGATCTTTTAGTGTAATCGAGTTATAATGTAAAAGAGCACGAGTAAAATAGTACACAAAAGAAGTGTTGGGTTAGAGTTAAGCGGGAAACAAACCAAAACATATTCACATGCTCTCCTCAACACGTGATCATGACGTCACATGAATCACCTCATTACACATCATTAGGTACTGTGAGTGTGTGTGACTACACATTCCACAATTTTACAGTGATTTTTTTATTAACATAATCTTACATATCCTTGCTTCCTCGTTTCAATCACAAGTGCAGCAAAACTTTTTGCTGGTTTAGTTAAGATCAAATTAGTTTGTTTGAATCACAATTAAAAAAAAGATGTCCCCTAACTTCGATTCTCCATAAAAAGAAAAATATTTCATACAATCAGAATGAAGTTATATAAAGAAAAAAAGGACCCATTTAATTTTTAAGATTCCAAAATACTACATCATTTGCTACTTTTCTGTTTATAACAATTTGTGGCAATTTTTCCAGAAAATAAACTAATTTCAAGAAAATTATTTTAAGGGTGCAACTCAAACTAACCAATAAATTTTAAAATACATCGAAAATCATTTTTGTAATATTTTAATAAATTACATGTGTTTGAAGTGTTTGACTTTTAACTTCTTCTTTTAAACAAATCATAAAAGTTATCAAACTTTACCAAAGGATTTATTGAAGCAGTGGAAGAAATAAATTTAACTAGCTAATTACGACTCATCAAGCGATCACTTTGTAAAAAAATGTAGAGCCTACATTCGTGTAGAAGACAAACACATTTAACGTTTAATCATTAAATAATTGAAAAAAAGTTCCACGTTTTATTTTTAAATTTATTGCTAGGTTTAGTTACACATTTAAGATCAAGTATTTTGAAATTAGGTTATTTTTGGAAAAAAAAAGAAAAAATGCCAAAAATTGTTATGAATGGAAAAGTAGCAAGTATTGTTCCATTTTGTAACCTTAACCAAATGGGCCATCTATTGGGACAATTTCCAGGGGTTGTATGTTAAGTTTTTCTTTTTATGAAGTGTCAAATTTAGGTGACATCATTTCTTGAAACTTAGACTCAAGCAAAATGCGTTCATTTCAACTAAACCAGTAAAGGAGAGCAGCAGGTAGACTAGTGGTTAGAGCATCGGACTCCAGATCGGAAGGCCTGCGTTCGATTCCCGATGCAACCAAATACCCTCCGAGAACACACATTCTCGTTAAATCAGTGGATCCGAAGTCTTGTAGACTGAATCACGAGTACAGGAGATTGGAGAATATTTCCCTCCACTTCAGTTCCCTGCCTAAATTGTGCACGTGGAGATTAGTAGTGTCGCCCTCTATCGCCCCTTCGGGAATTTCACCGAGCTAATTCGTACTGTCGTCTGTATGGTGCTCAAGGCGAATGCCAACTACAGGCGTACATCCAGCCCCTTGCCACGAAGAATTTCGTGGGCCTCGATCTGGCTACGTCAGACAGGTGGCATTAAAAACAGCAGCAAGCCAGCAAATGTTTCTGTTCCTTTTTTTTCATTGTGAATAATTGCATGGCTATGTAAGAACCAATTAGTCAAAAAATCACTGTGAAATTTTGGAATGTGTAGTCACAGTACCTAATGATCTGATGAAGGGTATAAAGTTTCCCCATTTTCAAAAATACGCTAGTCATCATTTAACTAAGTGAAAAGGGTTTTTTTAAATTTTTTTTCAGAACTATGTGAAATGACCCTTTACTCTTTTTATCTCGGGCCAACTTGAAGTTGAGTTTCAGGACACCCTGCATATTACACTAACTTAGTCTGGTATATTTTTCCTTAATATGAAATTAATTGATCATAGTTCCTAGTTGATTAGTATTGTTGTAGAGTTTCTGCTGAGTATAATCATTGGTAATAAGTTTTAATTTGTACAAAAACACGGACAAAAGAAAATTTCATAATATTTTCAACACTAGCTGACAATTCAAAAAATTTATATAAACATGGAATTCATAGAGATATAATTAATCTATTTATATATATATATATATATATATATATATATATATATATATATATATATATATATATATATATATATATATAAAATTGATGTTTGTATGTATGAAATCGCATCACTGCAACACCTTTCTACCGATCACTTTGAAAATTGGCATGCAATTTTTTTTCTGCTATCCTCTTTTTTGCAGCTTCCCACTAGATGGCGCTACATCATATCAACTTCTGCACCGTACAATCAACCGCCAAGTTGCCAACAGGGTTGCCAAAAATGATGACAACTTTGCTCTACCGCCAACATTTCGCTGTTTTCATTGATTCGCCATTATTATGTAAGGAACGGCGTTGATTGGGATTCTTCTTTTGCAGAGCAGAGATCAGCTTAGGAAAGTGTTTTCACTAAACGACCCAAAAGAGAGTTAAGGGGCGTTATAAGTTTGAAAAAACCCCTTTTTATCAGCTATTAGACCTACAGAGTTAAAATTTAACAAATATGATTTTTGTTTCAGCTGAGATATGCAAAAAGTTTTTTTTTGTTTAATTTGCAATTGATGTAAAATTACCTTTTTAAAAACTTTTTTAACTTTTAATCAGCATTTTTTAATTTTTCAATTCACCCGTGCAAAGAACGGGTACCAGGTAGTTTTTCTTATAGAAATTGTAAATCTCTTAGTAATATTATAATTAATAAGGACATTTTGTGAACAAAAAATTGTGTAATTGTGAATAAAGTACACATGCATTCAAATCACTGACAATGATAAAAGTACGGTGGTATTTTGTAACAACTAAAGGGTGTTTTTTTAGAGGTATAGAACTTTATTGAAAATATTTTAAAATTAATTAAACTTGCTCTTATATGCTTGATTTATTATGATTCTTTTTCAATTTCATAATTAAACAATTTGTACGGGGTAAAACAAATTAATTGATCTTATTTTGACCGGAGAAAATGAACTCAGAAATTTAGAATAAAAAATGTAGCAAAGATGACAGGATCAAAGTTCTTCTTTTGCTTACGTCATACACGAAGTTTTGAATCACTTAGAATCTACTGAGAAACGTTCGCAAAATGAAGGCCAATAATCAGCTGAATTTTTTTTTCTTAAAAAAAGGAAAACATTTATAAATTTTTCAATGAAGATATAGGTATTTGAATTTTGCAACCATTTCCTTGCCTTCCCAAGAGGACAAGCAGTTTGTGGATGTGAATATTAGAACATCCTCTACCTCTCTGCATCGCGAGTTTTTAGTTTCATATTTTAGCATCCATAAAAGTTTAAGCGTTGGGGATTTGTTCAACTTTCTCTTGATCCCCTTTTCTTTTTTTCCCTTCAGAAAAAAATATTGTATGAGCTTAAATAACAACAACTTAAAAAGGTTATCCGTTTTCTTTTTCTTTTCTTAGATCTTTTCTTGTTTTTAGAAACAAAATATTTTGAGGAAAAAAATATATCTTTAGCTCAAATTATATCGTTTCTTTTATACCTGTGTACAATGCAGTAAAATCGAGATTGGTTGAGCTTTTTTTTATTAATGATGCGTTTCTGTCATCTGGTGTGTTGTTACACATACAGAGCTTTAGTTGAAAGGTATTTAAGAAAGTGATGAAAACACAACCATGTAAAAAAAAATAATGTTTTTGTTCTTAAAGCCTTACGCATGTAAGGACATGGCGCATAAAATATTTAAGTATATGTTTTTGATGTCTTCTTTAAAAAGAACTTGCTAATTAGAACGAAAAATAATAATAATTTATCTGTTTTTATCAATATTTTTAACGTGATGAACCAGCAAAACTGTTAGAGCTTGGCTATTTAATGCAACCTTACATAAATTTTTAATATAATTAACTGCTTATCACACACACACACACGCAAAATAATCCCTTAATATTTTTTTTCGATAATATATTTTTTTATTCTCCCGAGAAAATAATATTTTTATGTATAAAAATGGATGTTTGTGTATATATAAAATCGCATCACTATTATACCGTCCAACCAATGACTGAAAATTGGCATGTATATGTAGTTTTTTATGGAGAAGGTTTTTGTGTTATCATCTTTGTTGCTCTTTCCCATCAGGTGGTACTACAGCATTTCATCTTGTGCGCCGGTCAATCAATCGCTAAGTTGCCACCATGGTCGCCAAAAATGATGTCAACTTGATTCTATCGCCAACATTTCGCTATGATTCTATTGAATCGCCATTACTTTGTAAGAAACGGCGTTGCTTACGAATATTATAAATTTAACATAAAATAAGTGCAACAAAAATTAATATTAATGTATTACACATCCATATATAAGTTGTTTACACTATTTTAAGCGTTCATTACACAAAATGTGTAACAATGTGTTACTTTTTCCGAATAGAGATCAGCTTAGGAAGGTGCTTTCAAAAATCAACCCACAAAAGAGTTACGAAGCTTTATAAATAAAAAAATCCTTTTTATTAGCTTAGATCTACCGACTTAAAATTTAACAAGTAAGGGTTTGTTGTTCAACTGTGATATGCTAAAAGTTTAATTTGTTAAAAGTTATGTTTGATTTTCAATTTACATAAAATTAACTCAATAAAAACTTCTTTATCCTTCAATTTGTATTGTTTAATTTTTTAATTCACCCGTGCGAAGAACGGGTATACCAGCTAGTATTTCAAAAGTCGGATTGTAAAACTTGATAAGAGTATTAAAATAGTGTTTTGTATATAACTTTAAGCAAAGTCCATTAGAAATTTTTTTAAAAAATTTCAAATGTGTTTTTAGAGCTAATATATACAGTTTAGAAGTCGATTCCAATGATTATAAAATGACATTATGTGAAAGATGTGTCATAAATTTCAAAATATTTAATACTTCCACTAATATTCACACAATTCGTTGTTTCTTATTGTTTTATTAAATTATTTTTAATTATTGAACTGGGTTAGCAAAGAGCTAAAATAAAACATTGTTTTCGTTTCTTATTTATAAAACATGAATTATCCTTCAACAAATCTTTTCGATGTATTTAATACTCAATTCACTCAAAAATTATGTTATCAAATTTTAAAATGAACCGAAGAATAATATTCTTCATCTATATATATTAATTAAGAGAAATTTGCGACTCACTTAGTCATCATGAGATCTCCTGAAATATTTTGCATACACACTTGACATTAGGCAGGCATGTTTCTTTCGTTGTGAAGACATCCGCTTTTTCGAAAATAAAGGATTGTGGGAGCGTTATACATAAAAATACCCATTTTTGAGCTTTTACATCCACAGACTTGGAATTTGGGTAACAAGTTTCTTTTGTTGAGTAGAGAATTTCTAAGAAAGATCTTACAAAAATTAAATCCGTGAGAGGGAGGATTGCGGGGACAATATAAATAAAAATTCCTGTCTTAGATACTGTAAAATTCGGCGCATAACACGCACCTATACTTTTAAGCTGCTTTTTTTATTTTGGCGTATGTTCGTGCATCCCTTTTTTATGGAGAAATTTGTAATGTACGTGTGTAATGCTCTTATGTTTTTAAGTCATTTATTCGAAGTATTGTTCCAGGCTTTTGAAAAAATAGTATACGTCTAGAATTTTCACTCTCGAAGCTTATAAGGTATGTCATTTCATTAAAATAAACAGTATATATATATATAGAATCTAATTTTCATTTTAGTCATCTCTTTTTTGTTTTTAAAGTCCTCATTTTTTTACCCGGCGTATATCACGCACCCGTTAATTTTGATGTTATTTTTTGTGTTAAAAGTCCGTGATATAAGGCGGATTTTACGGTATAAAGAACCTGCAGATTTTAATTAGGGCAAGAATGTTTTAGAAATTATTGTCATGTACTTTTTATGTTAAGAGGCGAGAATGTTTTTGACTGCAATCGAAAACTTAATTCTAGTACATAATTATCAACAACAACAACAAAAATAATAATACAGCTTTGTAAAATATCCAGTGAAAGTGGTTGTTTCATCTATTACATAGGTAAGACTAGTGCTTCTCAAACTCAATATTTGCGACCCAATATTCATTCATCATTTTCATAGCACCCCCTCCATACAATAACAACGTATTGAATTCAATTATACTATACTTTGACGCTAAAGCAGGTTTCTCGAATTGTAGGGCGCACCCCTAGGGGGCGTGATAACTCTGCGAGGGGGGGGAACGAGGATATTGAAAAGTCGAAAACAAAATATTATTTAAGAAAAATTATTAATTTACTGAAAGTAAACAAACAAAATACATTCTGACACAATAAGAAATAAATACACATTTACACTGATATAAATGTAAAGGGTGTTTTTTTTAGAGGTATAGAACTTTAAATTGCAATAAAACAACGATGTATTATTCGATTGACATGAATTTTTTTTTTATTCGAAAGATAATCTTGTGGCATTACATTTTAAATATGATTTCTGGCATAGAACTGCCACGGCTGACTCGGATGCAGTCCAATCTGGACGTCCAATTTTCGATGACTTTTTCCAACATTTGTGGCCGTCTTTCGGCAATAACACGGCGAATGTTGTCTTCCATATGGTCAAGCGTTTGTGGCTTATCCGCATAGACCAATGACTTTACATAGCCCCACAGAAAATAGTCTAGCGGTGTTAAATCCCAAGATCTTGGAGGCCAATTCACAGGTCCAAAACGTGAAATTAGGCGGTCGCCAAACGTGTCTTTCAACAATTCGATTGTGGCACGAGCTGTGTGACATGTTGCGCCGTCTTGTTGGAACCACTGCTTCTGGACATCATGATTGTTCAATTCAGGAATGAAAAAGTTATTAATCATGGTTCTATACCGATCACCATTGACTGTAACGTTGTGGCCTTCATCGTTATTGAAGAAGGATTCCACCAGCCCATAAAACGCACCAAACAGTCAGTTTTTCTGGATGTAACGGTGTTTCGACATACACTGGTGGATTAGCTTCACTCCAAATGCGGCCGTTTTGTTTTTTGACGTAGCCATTCAACCAGAAGTGCACTTCATCGCTAAACAAAATTCGCTTATGTAAATTGGCCATTAGTTTCGAAATAAAATTGCACAATTTGAAAGCGTTGTTCAGGCGTGAGTCTATTCATGATGACTTGCCAAACCAAACTGAGAATAAATCACTTGACAGCTGTTAAATCGGTCGCCATCTTGGAAAGTAATGCCCAATTAAACTTCTATACCTGGAAAAAAACCCCTCTTTATTAGTACTGCATACTATATTTTACAATTAACTTAGGAATACAAAGTTAAGAATGGGTTTAATAATTACCCCGTGGGCTTGTCATAAATAAAATTATATACACAAATTAACACTTCTCTTGAGAATTTGAACGGTTTATAATTTTATCTTCTTATTGTTGATTAAAGGATAAGTGATGCATTCACTCCCCAACTCTACCGTTTTCCTCACAAGCGTATGCATGCGATGCATTGGAGGCGAAGGGGAGAAAATTAATAGGTAAGCAAATCCTCTGAAATAAGTAAATCCTTTGCAAACATTGTCAAGGCCTTTCTTTTGCATTCCAAAGACTTCGGAATAATTTTATGAATAACAGTGCACAGAAAAATATCGTACATCGAAAAGATGCATATATACGTCCGGGAAAATCAACGCTTTGGTAAGACGTTTATATACGCTGGAGACATTTAACAAGTTAAAATCGTTTTGTAGTCTTAGCGTCAAAGTATAATATTATTGAATTCAATGCATTGTAATTGTATGGAAAGGGGACGCGATGAAAATTTTGATTGAATATTGGGTCGCAAATACTAAAAGTTTGCGAGGCTCTGCACTAAAGGTACAAAATGAGTGCTCCCTGAGTATATAAGTATCCCACTCAACTCGTGTGTTAATTGCTCCAGACGTTTATACACGTCTTTTCGAAGCACGATCTTTTCTGTGCAGTTCTATCCATAAAATTATTTCGAAGGTTTTGGTATTAAATAAAATGACTAGACATTGTTTGCGAAGGATTCACTTATTTCAGAGAATTTGATTATTTATTCTTTTTCTTGCCCTCCTCTCAATATAACACATTCGTGGAAAACGGTGGCATTGAGGAGCGAACCGAGTAACTTTTAATCGTTAGTTAAAGGATCAATTATAAACCGTACAAATTATCAAGATATATGTTAAATTTTGTATATAGTTTTATGTATGAGAAGCGCATGAAGTCACTGGTATTTATTAAACTTGTTCTTATTTTATTATTTGTTAATTATCAAAAACATTGTTCAGTACTGATAAAGAGTGTTTTTTTTCCAGGTATAGAAGTTTAAGTTGGCATTACTTTCCAAGATGGCGACCGATTTAGCAGCTGTCAAGTGATTTATTCTCAGTTTGGTTTGGCAATTCAACCAAACGATCATCAAGCAAGGCGTAGATTCGTCGAATGGGCCCAAAACGAGATGGCCGTTGTTCCCGATTTTCATAAGCGAATTTTGTTTAGCGATGAAGCGCACTTCTGGTTGAATGGCTACGTCAACAACCAAAACTGCCGCATTTGGAGTGAAGCGAATCCACAATTGTATGTCGAAACACCGTTACATCCAGAAAAACTGACTGTTGGGTGCACTTTATGGGCTGGTGGAATCCTTCTTCAAAAACGATGAAGGCCACAACGTTACAGTCAATGGTGATCGGTATAGAGCCATGATTACTAACTTTTTCATTCCTGAATTGAACAATCATGATATCCAGGAGCTGTGGTTCCAACAAGACGGCGCAACATGTCACACAGATCGTGCCACAATCGATTCATTGAAAGACACGTTGGGTGACCGCCTAATTTCACGTTTTGGACCTGTGAATTGGCCTCCAAGATCTTGTGATTTAACACCGCTAGACTATTTTCTACGGTTCTATGTAAAGTCATGGGTCTATGCGGATAAGCCACAAACGCTTGACCATATGGAAGACAACATTCGCCGTGTTATTGCCGATACACGGCCACATATGTTGGAAAAAGTCATCGAAAATTGGACGTCCAGATTGGACTACATCCGAGCCAGCCGTGGCAGTCCTATGCTAGAAGTCATATTTAAAATTTAATGCCGCAAGATTATCTTTCGAATAAAAAAAAATTCATGTCAATCGAATAATACATCGTTGTTTTATTGCAATTTAAAGTTCTATACCTCTAAAAAAACACCCTTTAGAAGTGTACTAAATTTAAATATGTAACTTATATTTTATTACGTCAGAATGTATTTTGTGTTTGTTTACTGTCAGTAAATTAATAATTCTTTTAAATAATCTTTTGTTTCGCACTTTCACACCCCGCAGTTTGAGGAACGCTGGGTTAGATCTTTAAAGTTCCTAGATATTAAGGAAATCTCAGTTATGGTGTCCCATTTTTAAGGGAGCACAGTACGATTCTATTGGCAAAATTCGGTTGAAAATTCTAATAAAATTTTTGTAGCCAAAATTATTCTATACATAATATTCTATAATTACACAAAATTTGAAAGTTCCATATTGAAAACATCCAGAGTTTCGATAAAAATCAGGTTTATTTTTATTCACTTCCAAAAAAAAACAAATAAAACTTTTTTAGGTGAAAAGAATTAAAAAATAGCCAGTAATATTTAAAATGTTAAATCTTTTTATTTCAATTGTACCTAGTACTTTGGCATTTTTTCTATTTATTGCTATTAATACTCGTAACAAAAATTGGCATGAATTTTGTAATCAAAGCAATATTTATTGCTTTGGAAAGAGTTGAATTTAGAATGTATACTTTTTTCAAGGAACTTTCAATAAGTTTTCATGTAAAAGGTATTTTACAAATACCCCAATCATGTAAGCACAAAACACATGGCACGTTTTATTATAAATAGTTTGACGAATAAATTTCCTGTGTATATTAAAATTATTGTAGGAGAATTAGCATTTTAAAAAATGCCTTCATAATATTTTAAATTTTTTTTTAAATAAAATTAAATGTTTTCTTTTTGTAGTATTTTGAAAACAAAAACTAGTTTATTTACTCGAATGTACCATATTTATTTGAACTTAAGTCTCACCATTTTTTCCAAGGTTAATGCTACTACAAAATCGGGTGCGGCTTAGAATCGAGGAAAAACATTTTTGGATGGGGGAAATTGAGTTTCAACCCCTTTCAAAGGAAAAACGTAACCATTCGATCTGACTAATTGCATCAATGACTTATCTCATTCTGCATTTTATCTCCTCTAATTCAATCTTTCTTGAACATCGTTGTTTGCTCGTATTCAGAAAATTTTTTTGTATACGCTTTCTTTGATCACATAACCATCAAAAATTTTGAACTTCACTATTGCGTAAGTGTGAAAAGGAAGTTAATTTTATATGCAGAATAAAAAAGGAAACAGAGCAGAGCGGCCTCTAAAAACATGACACGGGTGAAAGAAATATACGTCGATGGCGGAAGCAAAATTCTATAAATTTTGCTTCTGAATCTTCAGCAGTTTATGATAATTCTTTTACATTCCTCAAAACATTCTTTTGGAAAAAAAATGTTGCATAATAAATGCATCGGTTGGTTTCGAAGACGATACCATGTGGGAAAATGCCGAAGTTAGCATCAATTCCGAATTCAGCTGTGACAATGGGAGTGACAAATCATTTTCGAAACATATAATACTGAAGGGGGGAGGTTGAGTGAGTGAATAAATATTAACGTCGCACTGTTCAGCTACACGAGGCCTTTTGGCGACGGACCTCGTCATTTTTAACCATGGTCAAGTGGCGAGGACGACACCTGAGCTCGTACCCCCTCTTCTAACTATCACAAACGGCAGGACGTTGGAGTTCTCGACAGATTTAACATGCATCGCTCCCCTACACGGTGGGTCTTCAGTAGTGCTGGATAATACTGATGGTTAGAGTAATTATATGTCCCTGTATGTGTTTTAAATTTATTTTATTACTGGTCAGATAAATTAATTATTAACTTTTTATTATTTCTCATCAAATTATAAGTATGGGATATAGATGAACCTTTTACACAATTCTTTTAAATTTTCTCAAAAACGTGTAGAGAATAGGGGATATGCGGCTTAGAATCGCAGATTCCAGAAAAATACGGCACATAGGTTAAAAGCAAATAATTGTAAAAACCATTATATTAAATATCTGAGTATAAATCATACCATCTCCACTTAAATAGTGACAACAAAACACTGTTGCTAGATGCGAAGATGAGATAAAAATTCTGAACCTCTGGCTGCTGCAAGATACTTTTATGAAAGTTACATTGGTTCTATGCCAAGCTCGCGGAATGTTAGTCATGTACGTTGATAAAGATTATTGATGAATAATCCTCATGTGGAGAATATGAATAATGATTTTATTTGTACTCGTTTTTACGGTTACTTATTAGGTCATAAACAGAAATAGCAAATAAAAATTATGCTTATGTGAGTTTTTGTTTCATTTTTTTGCAGTTCTTACTCGGGAAAAATAAGGAATTTTATTTTTAAAGAATGATGATAAATATTATTAAAAGGTTTTCCGACCTTATTTTTACAGAAAAAATTAAACTATCACATTATAAAAGTTTATGTTATATTATTAATATATATAGTTAAAAATATTTAAAAACCAATATTATACTTTTTACTAAAAAAACTTCAAAATATTGCTGAAAAAATCACTTAACTTAATATGAATGATACAGTATTATAAATAAGATTATAGTATCATAAATTATTGATGATAATGTCTTACAAATGTTTGAATTCCGCTAAATATTGCAAAAGCTGGAGCAAACGACTTTGAAATAATATTCTGGCATGATCCTAGCTTCTGTTATCTGAAAAAGAGTTTAAGATGTTATTTTTTGCTCCATAATTAAAATATCTTATAAAAGAAAAACATTACATCCATTCAGAAGGTGAAAATATTACCTAACACATTATTAGACTCATTTCGTGTTTTTTATTATTCTGAACTTGTTCTACCGTTGCTAACGAAACTAACATCAAATCCATCAAATGATTTTTGTCTTGCCACATACTACAAATTTATCAACACATGACTTTATTGTTGGTTCAAAAGCTACTTTTTTAACCTTTCACACTTATACAATCTAATATGTTTTTAGGAATACAAAATACGTTTGAACAATAAAAAATATTTTCAAATAAAAAAGGCATAAAACTACAACATGTTTTAAAAATTTCCTCTGTAAAATAATCGAAAATAGCAAAAACTTATTTGATTAAATGAATAATTTTCTTTTGAATACGAGATCATAAACCAGCTGCATAACAATTGATATAATGTAAACTTCTATGAAATTAAAATTAGAATTCCTCTGAGGATTAATCAGAAAATGATAGTAAACACAGATTTT
>BMAU01009788.1:0-22296 GCA_019973935.1 Trichonephila clavipes | reverse complement strand
TGAAAATGGGTCATTCTATGTTCATTTTTTGTCAAAATAGTGTACTTAAATAATTTTTTATTGTAAAATATTCTTAAAACAATTTTATATACATTTTATAATCTGAGTGACACTAAATATCATAGATATTATCCATTTATACGCTTTTGTAAAATCACGGTTCCGAACGTAGTCGGATACCTTAAATATATTGTTATTGTACGGATGGGGGGTGCGATGAAAATCCTTATTAAATATTTTGTCGCAAACATTTGAAGTTTGAGAAGCACTGGTGCAGTACGATCGGCGCAACGTGCGTACATTATTTGGCAATTGCAGACGATAAACTTGTTAATCGGACTTCATTAGTAAAAATGTAGACGGTATAGCAAAAAGTGCAGAGCGTATTTTAGTTAACGGAATTGAAATCAGTCGCACATGTACACAGACGTGTTCGAACATAATGGTATGTCAATCTTCCGATATCAAAATTCATCTACCAATGGGACGGTAACTGGTATCTGAAACTGGCAAGTATCCTAAAGTTTCTGTGATAGAAGGCACTTGTCACTACACTTGATCGTGGGCGTTGTTAAATTTGTAGGAGTCCTGATAAGACTACTAGGCCAGCCAGTAACGACATTCCATTCTCTTCGAATACGTTGCTGTACACGCGTGACTGATTTAAATTCCGTTAAAAGCAGTCTCAAGGGTATTAAATTTCTCTAGAGATCTAAAACTATAAATAATTTTCTAACAGGTATAATACTTTTAAATTTTTATTAAATACTTCGAATCTTTTACACATTATTTATAAAGGAATGGGGCTTCAGATAAGTATAAAATGCTTTAAATATAATCATAATTTTAAAATAAGTTTTACGTCGCGCATGCTATTTTTAAAATAATAGCTTTAATTACTAGTTTTAAGTTGATTTATGAAGTTAAATGTATTCTTTTTACACTGTAGCTGTTTTTATACAAATAGAATAGTAACTTATATATTTTAATAAATAAAAAAATACATTTTAAAAAATATTTAAAAAATTGCAAAAGTAGGGTTTAAAGAGTATGGTGCATTTTATAATTATGTCAAGTTTTATACATCAGAGGGGCTACTATTTAGAAAATAGTTTGCGCAACGCAAAAAATACATAATATTTATTATAGAATTTTCATATGCTTATATGATTTTATAAAAATTGTGATTATATTTGAAACACTTTATATACTTTTTCTGAAGTCCCATTCTTTCATAAATAATGTGTAAGATAATCATTTAATTAAAAATTTAAAAGAACTATACCTGTTTGAAAATTGTTTATATTTTCAGACCTCTAGAGAAATTTAAGTACCCTGAGACCACTTTTAACCAAAATACGCACTGCACCTTTTGCTGCCACATTTTATCTTAACTAATAAAGTTAGGGCAATAAGTTTATCGTCTGCGATTGCCGAATAATGCAGGCGACCGATCTGACAACACCCAAAAATTCTGAGAGGTTTTTCAAATCCACGAATGAACACTTTATATCATTCTGATGGGTAATTCCGTAATAATAAGCCATAACCTTTGGGTACTTTAAGCCCGGCCACTCTGCATAATAACATTCATTCAAATGCAGAATGAAAAACTTTCTCTTTTCTATTTTGCTGCGTACTTTTGTTAAACTTCCAAAAAATGATGTTTTAAAGAAATTAATTTCACTCAATAAATTTAGTGTGGATGAAAGTGATATCGATTTGGGAAAGAATTCTGGTGACTTTCCGGAGTCGTTTTAGTTCCATTTAAATTAATCAAACTCACTCATTGAGATCTTTATTTTAAGATACATAACTAAGCTGTACATTGTAGAAACATTTATATTATCTGAGTAATAAGATTATGTAACTCGTAAATTCTTTATAGAATGTTACATTTGACAAAAAGATCGAGAAATCGTCGGTTTATTGCCAAAACGCACGCGCTAGAAAACAAAAAGGGAATGATACTTTAACATGAACACAATGTAGAAGATTCCATTACGTGCACAAAGAGTTCTTCGGGGTCTACGAACTTCAAACATTGGATGGTACAGAGGTCGATTGAGTATAGCTCAGATATCTTTTTTTTAAACTTAACTACAATGTTTGAGGCAAAGCTTTTTGTGCTGTTTGACGTGCGCTAATACACAAGTAATACAAAAAAAATTAAGTCAATTATTACTTAGATCAACAAAGAAAATTTTTATTTTAGCTACTTTTTATTAAATAGTTGCCATTAATATAAATGTGTATATACATAGGGGCAGAATCACAATATTTAGTGGTAATTAATTTTAATGAATTATCATTAAAGTATTGCATTGTCATCCAAAACAATCGTGCCTATAAAATTTCAGTTCAACTGAATGCTTTAAAACGTGAGAAAAAAACCTTTTCATGTTTTGACACAAGTCGCCAAAAATGATGCCAACGTGGCTGTATTTCTAATTCTTTTAATAATTAGTTTTGATTAATTAATTGTTATTAATTATATTTAAACTATTGCATTGTCATTCCAAATAACCATGTGTATAAAATTTCAGCTCAATGGAGCGCTTTAAAATGTATTTTATGAACGATTGAAAATTCCATCAAGATATATAAATAAATATATAGAGAGTGCGAGCAAATAGTAGAATTTAAAAAAAAACCCACTACAATTGCCCTAGAATGTTGTTTTCATATATTCTGATTATTTAAAGATTCTGGTGAACCTTCATTCACTTTAATTTATGATAATAGGTATTTTCCTGATATGTTTCCTAGAGAGAATTTGAGGAATAAGCAATTTCTCTGATTCTTACGTGAAATACACCTTGCAGAGTTCTCATCCCATTATTATAAATACAGTTAAACTCTTTTATGCCAGTACATTTGAAATCAGAAAAGAATTAACTTCTATAATAATGCAATTTACCTTTTTCGTAAAAATATAGCAAAATTTTTATTGGCTTATTAGAAAGTTTCTATGAAGAATCAAAATAATCTAAACGTTTTTGCTGCTATTTTTCGATCGATGGTACCAGATTAAAGCCCATGAAGTTTGTCGTGAAAAGGCGCTAGTTTCACCTGTAGTTATCTGCAGATTTGAGCACCATGCAGGTAAAATTACGTTTAGGAGGACTCGGTTTCACCCCACTTATGATGAAGAATACCTTCGGGGTTGGTCAAGGGCCTTTCATCTATCTTATTCTGGCATCAACCTCACGAGAGGACTTTCGTCTCGACGAATATTTAGAATACCCCCATGCTGCACGGGGTACAACCCTGCCTTTTCTCTGGGATTCAAATCCAGGTCCTATGGCACAGTACGGCACTTAGGCCAGAGTTACTAACCACCATGCCGTTTGCACAATATAAACAAAAAAATTTACATAAACTATCAAAAACGTACTAATAAAGTGTAATTCAAAATGAATATAGGGATTATGGGCTGTGGGTAGCCTAGTGGTTAGAGCATTGGACTCCAGACCGGAAGGCCTGGTTTCGATACCCGTGCCACCAAATACCCTCGGAGTACGCACGAAGCACGTGCTCGTTAAATCAGTGGGTTCGAAGGTCTTGTGGGCTGAATCACGAGCTCAGGGAACTGGAGAATATTTCTCTCACTTTCAGTTCCATGCCTAAATATTGGAGGTGGAAATTGGTGGTGTCACCATCTATCGTCCGTTCGTACTTTCACCTGTATGGTGCTCAAGGCTAAGGACAACGATAAGCGTACTTCTAGCCCCTTGCCATGATGTATTTCGTGGGCCTCGTTCTGACTACGTCAGACAGGTGGCATTAGAAACAACAACAGCACAAAAGGTTATAAAATTATTTATCGATAAGAAATACACAGAATGTAAAATAAAGCCCAAAAAACTTTGTTTATATATTTTTATAAATATTCTATTTAAGTCCCCTTGGTAACAGGGACAACCTGTTAGCAGTGGTCCATTTCATGCCATATAGTCTGAAGCATATCTGCAGTCAAAAATACAAGAGCTTTAGAATCCGCATTTTGACTTCTGTATTTGTATTTGCGGGGAAAAAATGCACAAGAATTTTCATACACCACCACAGAAAGAGACCACCGGGTCTCAAGTACGTAGATCTAGGTGGTCAAGAGGAGATGACATCTCCGATTTGACCAATCCAGCGGGTTAGAAATTTTTGGCTTTAAGATGTGAAAGCTTTCATACTTCAATGAGAGGTGGTATAACTTGCCAGAAAAATCTATTCGTAGATTCCATAATTTGCTGTAGCGTCGGTCATTGCTCAAGTATATCAAGATAAACGTTTGCCGTGATTATTGTCCCATGTTCACTTATGGTATGACAACAGTGAATCTCATTTCTAGGTGTTGCGTTCTATGCATTCGCACATTCCATATCTTTATACTACAGTTGTCATATGTATAAGGATTGAATGTCTTTTTCTAAAGTATAATTTAAAATGTGAAGATGTAGAACTTGAAATAAACATCTTGCAATATTGGCTATCTACTTTCAATATTCATTCACTTAATCTATTGAATTAATTATTAATATCTTCAAAATTTCAAGGAACAAAAGAAAAAAAAAATAATACACTCTAATTGTTGCAAAACATAATATTTATTTTTAACTTTACATTTTTATTTCAGTTAAATTTTAAACAATCCATAAGTCCTTTGATGTATTATGAAAGTATGACTATTATAAAAAACACAGATAAATACTACTAGGATAACAAAGCAACACAAGACCTGATTTTTGCTATCCTTTCATTTATATTTAAAAAAAAACAACACACTTAAGAAAATAAAAAGCATTTGATTATCGACAAAAGTAATCAGTTCCTAGAATGTGTTACACTTATAGTCAAAATCGTGATCTCTTTGACTAAAAAAAATAAATAAATAAAAAGAAGGAAACAAGATCTTTATTCAAATGTGAAAATGTTATTTCTTTTGAAAACGTCCATAATTTAAATATGATGTACGACAAAAATTGAAAAAAAAATATTAATTAATGAAAGTGCTTGAAACAAAATACATCTTTCTCAAGCATTAAGACCATTGAAATAAAACTCAAGAATCATTTTTTTAATTAAAAGAAGATAAGAAAATAAATTTATTAGAATGCAGAAGCAACTCAGAAGGCTTTAGTTCGAAGATTCATTTATTTTGTATCTGAAAACTAAAAATACATTGGGAAAATATTTCACAGAATGAAACTCTCATTCAAAAGCTTTAAATGAAAGGAAACTAGAAAAAAAGGAAATTAACTTATTGATTTCTGTTAAAATATGAAGAAATATTAAGCAGACAGTTTTGTCTTTTTTTAAAAGAAACAATAGTTGTGTGCTTACAATAATCAATTCAGTATTTTTTGCAAGAATTTTCAGAAGGTATAAACAATTGATTTTAAATTAAAAAAATTTTTTTTGGCTTAAAATAAAAGCTTACAAAGTGAGGTATTAAATAAATATATGTTTGAATGCAAATTTTGCGGGGTCTGTGAAAGAAAGAAATTGGCTTAAGGTATCCGTTTGCGTTCGAAACCGTGATTTTAAAAAGTGCATAAAGAGATAATTTTCATGATATTTAGAGCCACTTAGATTAGAATACATGCATAAAGTTGTTTTAAGGACATTTTTTGACAAAAAAATTATTTAAATAATTTCGGCAAAAAATTAATTTAAAATAACTTTTTTTCTAAATGTTCTTCTTTTGTGAAAATTGTTTCTATCATAACAATATAATGCATGTATATAGCTCAGATTTGTATACAGATATTCGACTATGAATTTTGAAAAATTCACATTATTTTCAGAGTTACAACCCATTGAAATAATTATCAGCGTTTTTTCTTAAAATTTCTCCCCTCTGTTGTCGTAAAACATGGTTAAACTCACTTCTAAGGTATATACTTCAAAAATTCCAGTTGAGCCTCTGTACAGAGGTCTGGGCTATATACAGGCAAAATATTATTATGATAGAAGCATTTCTCACAAAAGGAGACTATTTTGAAAATGGGTCATTCTATGTTCATTTTTTGTCAAAATATTGTACTTAAATAATTTTTTTTATCAAAATGTGTCCTTAAAACAATTTTATAGATGTATTCTAATCTAAGGGATACTAAATATAAAAATATTGCAAAATCACGGTTCCGAATGTAGTCGGATACCTTAAATTAAAAAATATATTTTTGGTTTAAAATGAAAGCTTATAAAGTGAGGGATTAAATAAATGTTTGTTTGGATGCAAATTTTCAGGGACTGTGGAGGAAAGGAATTGGTTTAATAAAGACAGCAGAAAAATTTCGCCTTTCCTTCCGTGAAGATAATTTTACAGCCGAGAAGATTTTCATCGTTGCCTTAGCTTCCCACTCAATTACATATGGTTTGTGCAAGATTTCATTTATTCATAAAAATATTAAAATTGTGCCTCTGAACTTCAGTGTAGCTCGTGATATAATTATTTTCACTGGATCTCAAATCAACAAAAGAAAATCTCTCACCAAATTTCAACTTTTCGAACCCAATAGCTCAAAAACGGGAATTTTGTTTATCTATTCTTTTCAATAGCCCCTTTTAGGAGTGGATTTCCCTAAAATTTGTTCTTAAGGTGAGTTGGAAACCTGTCTCTCTCTATATACTGACAATGTTAAATTGGCTGTTTTCGATGTATCTTTTCTCGAAATCTGTTATATGTACATGCTTGCAATTTTTCATATAATTAAAGTACACCTTTCTCATTATACTGAAATGAGCTTTTAGATAATTTTGAATTTCTTAATAGTTTATGAAATATTTTATCAAACATTGTGAACTTTGACCCATTTTCACAAAAAAAAAAATTGTAAAAAATAAACTTTTGTGTTTTTTTTACAAAAAGCTCATTTTAGTATTTATTAGACATCATTATGAATATATCATAAAAATTTACATACCTGTGAACAGTAATTTCTCAGAAAAGATACATCGAACATCAAAATTTACATTTTGTGATAAATTGATTTTAATGTATACAGTGAGACTTTTAATCGGCTAGGAAATAAAAAAATAAAGGCTCAATTTACAATAAAAAATACATGTTTTGGTTTATATCAGACGTTAAAATTTTAAACAAAAATAAAGTACTTTGTTTATATTTTTCGCCTTTCAAATGGGCACAGCCCAGTTTCAACGATTATTTAAAAATAGGTTTTAAGGGCTTTCAATGACCCTAGAGGTTAAAGTATGGTATTTTTAGAAAGGTTAAAATTTATACAATTAAAAAAAATTAAAATCTCAAATTATCAAAGAAATAAGATTTTAGCTTTGAAAAACCCCTTAAAGGATTTATACTCAACAAAAGAAACATGTGTTATATATTTTAAAGTCTATAAACCGTATGGTTCAAAAATCTGAATTTGTTTACTTATAAACTCACGTATATTCACTTGGGCATCGATTTTTGTAAAACCACTTCCCAGCGGATCGTTACTTTAAGAAACACGCTTGCCGAATTTAAAGTTTGTAGGTTTTATAACTCAAAACCCTCCACACAAAAAAGGTTCTACTAACAAGAGTACGGTGCACAAATGGTTACCCACTTACTCTAGATCACAAAAGAGCCCCCACCCTCTTCCCGGTATAGTGCAGAAAACATCAAACAGCATGAGAATGCGCTGCAAGAGCGGCATTGTGGTTATCTGTGTTCATACCATGTAATAAATTCTCCATCAATCCCATCTTGTTTCATCGTATTTGATAAACATGCTTTAAGTAAAATTAATTAATTTTCTTTTATATTTTGCTAAGATATACTTTTAATTGCCTTCATGTCAATTTTCTTCTACATTAGTTTTGCAGTTTTTAAAAAGTAGGCGAAAACATATTTGCTCCTCAACTTTTTTGTACTCATTGGAAACCTCTTCTCCCTCATTGCTTATACATAGCTTAGCACCTTGAATTTAATCTTTCTAAGTTTAACTTATTTTTGTAATTTCTTTCAGGTTTAGTTTGTTTTGACTTAAAAAAAATATATCTTCATTGCAGTAGAAGGTGATTCAATGAATTTCAAATATCTGCTCATTAAACAATTTTATCTAACTCTTCGAGAAGCCTATAATATGCTTCTTTGTCCATTCTCTTCAAGTGCCATTACCTTGAATAACTTTTAGAGAATTCTCCTAAGTTTTCAGCGTTTTAAAGGGGTCACCTTACACGAAAGAGGTTCCATCTATGACTAATTAGTTAAAATATCGATTTCCGAAAATTTCTAAAGGTTGTCCCATTATTCCCGATTCTATTCAACGCGCAACGTGAAAGGAATGCTTTTCTGGTCAAAGAAAGTAACAAATTATCAGTATTATATCAAATATCTTCGGCTATTCAAAAACAGGTGCTCTCATTAAGAACACGTGACCAGAAAAAGGCAAATTTCCCTACATTCATTAGTGGATAAAACAAAATTAAAGAAAAAAATAAAGGTTTTGAAGTAGAAAATAGTTTAGTAAATTAGAATTTTGCAAGAAAGAAATTTAAGTGATTCCAATTAAAAGAAAACGGATAGGCGCTGTGCAGCGTGGTTAAAATCGAATGTTGCAGGGAATTAATCAATTTTAGTCTCATAAATTATTGTATTTATTTTGTTTCATGAGACTGATTACATTATTTTGATGGAATATTTGTTGCAAAAATGATTTTTAAAAGTGTAAAATCAATAAATGTAAAACAAATGACCGAGAAAATTAAAAAAAATAATACAATAATTAGTGACACATCTATTAACTCATACCTAATTGTTAAAAAGAAGTTACTATTACAAAAGGTGAGATGTTGAGTTTTGAATTTTATGTATATATGTATATCTATATTCATTACGATATCTCTGGAACTATTAGTCACACAGACTTGAAATTAATTGAGCATTATTCTTTTATTGAGCATGATTCTTTTGTTCTGGTTTTGCGGAATTTGTCTTCCAAAAGGGTTGCAGAATGTTGTTCCCATCATGTATGATAATACCTGCCTTTTTAAACTCTTACACCGTTGAGTTTTCCCCGTTCAGATCTTTCCCCAGCGTTAGGATCTTTTCGCTTCCTCTCAGTCCAGATTTTTTTTTGAAGAAGCGTTATTTCCCCACCAGAAACGTGAGTTTAATGTAGTTGCTTTTATTTAACCATTGTCAAATAATCAAAATAATAAATTATAAAAAACAATATCTGATAAATAATTAATTAATCAAAATAATTAGTGCTACATTTTTTTTAAATATTTAAAAGCACATACATTGTATTTTCTAGATTCTAAGCCTCACCCAAAATTATCAGCATGTTTTTTTGGAAAAAATGTTGTCGGATTCTATCTACATCGTTCAGTGATAATGTATGAATAACAACTTATTGTGTACATAAACCCTCGAGGATGTGCGTATGATTACCAGATCGGCAACTTTATCACCCTCCTTCGTCTTTCACCAAGAAACCATCTAGCTGTTGAAAAGTGGGAAATTAGAGGATGTATTTCTCTGTAAAAGTCAGTTTTCCTGAATGAGAGTGCTAATGCAAGGAAAACAACATACGTGTCATGTTTCAATATTATTAATGTAAGGTATCCGACTATACATTCGGAATCGTGATTTTGCAAAAGTGCATAAATCGATAATTTTCCTGATATTTAGTGTCACTTAGATTAGAATACATGTATAAATTGTTTTAAGAACATTTTGACAAAGAAATTATTTAAATACAATATTTGGGCAAAAAATAACTTAGAATAATTTTTTTTTCAAAATGTTCTCCTTTTGTGAAAAATGCTTCTATTATAATAATATTTTGCCTGTATATAACTCAGACCTCTGTACAGAGGCTCAACTATGATTTCTGAAAAATTCACATTATTTTCAGAGTTACAACCTATTGAATATCGGCGTTTTTTTCTTAAAATTTCTCCCATCTGTTGTCGTATAACATGGATAAACCCACTTCTAAGTTATATATTTGAAAATTCTAGTTTAGTTTCTGTACAGAGGTCTGAGCTATATGCATGAAAAATATTATTATAATAGAAGGATTTTTCATAAAAGAAGAATATTTTGAAAATAGGTCATTTTATGTTCAGGTTTTGTCAAAATATAGTACTTAAATTATTTTTTTTTGTAATACTATTCTTAAAACAATTTTATATACATTTTCTAATCTAAGTGACACTAAATATCATAAATATTATCCATTTATACGCTTTTCCAAAATCACGGTTCCGAACGCAGTCCGATACCTTAACCAGATATTTTTGAGTTTTTTGTATGAACAATAATTATTTAGAGTTAACGAGTATTTATTTTCTTTCTGCTCACTTATACCCCAAGCTTTCCATTTAGAATAATAACGTTACGTCATTGGTACGTTAAATACAAGTAAAAATTGACAAAAGTAACGAAATTTCTCAAAACTTTTAAGTGTACTGTGCAAACAGAAAATGTTTCTCAGATCAACTTTTTGTTAACTTTTTATTTAGTTTGAGATAAGTTTATTTTTCTAGGATGTAGTGGTCGAAAAAGAAGATTATATATATATAATATTATTCAGCCTTTTCTAATATATATTATGGTGGGCTGAATTAGAATGTAATAAAGGATTATATATATACATATACATATATATATATATATATATATATATATATATATATATATATATATATATATATATATATATATATATATATATATATATATATAAATGCGTAAGAAAAATATTTTTCGATTAGTTCATTTTTTTATTATTGGGATGCGTTAAAACTTATGTTTTATCCATAAAGAAAAATGCTTGATATCAAAAATAGATTTTTGCACGAATATACTTTAAGACAATCCTCTTGGTATTCAATATACTTTTCCCAATAATTTCGACACGATTTGAAATAGCACTGGAACCTTTTTCGAGATATTTCCCAGCTGATGCTTCATATTCCTCCTAATAACATATCTTAACTTTCCGGTGTGTATGCCGCGATTTCCACAGTCAACGGAGATGTAACAAAATTTGCACAATTCGCGATTTTTTACCGTCTACTTAGCTATACAACCCGTGCTGTTCCTGTTTATGTTTTAATTCATGTTTTTATGTTCATATTTTTATTATCTAATTCTATATCTTAAAATAAAAACACTTTTACAAAATTTTTTAGTATATTTTAACTCTGAAATGTAAATTTAATTTGTAGATTGGAAATACGTAATAAAAAAGTACACAATTTTTGAACCCACTTTGATAAAATAATTACGTAGTGAGAAGGTTAACATCTTCTTTTGCTTGTGTATTCTGAATACTGTAAGTCGTCAAACGCTGCACAAAATAGAATTGAGAAACATTGCTCAAGGTCTCTATAATTTTGTCAAAAAGTACTATTTACCTCTTCTTACTTTTAAAATTCACCTGCACATTGCAAAATGTGAAGTAAACATTTTATGTTCTCAACTTCATTTGTCTTGTAGCAAAGTTATCATATTTTTTAACGAAACTTCGTACGGTTTCTCTTTCAAGTATGAAGCAGCGATTCTCAAACTGAGGTGCGCAACCTCAAGGCGGGCGTAATACTCCTACGTGAAAAGCACGAGCATATCGAAAAGTCGAAAACTAAAGATTATTTAAAATGTATATTAATGTACAGAAAAAAAAAGCAAAACAAAATTAATTCTGACATAATAAAAAAATACATGACGTTTGCACTGATAGAATATAATTCAGAATGTACCAGTACTGTACAATGTACAGTGGCCGTGGGTAGCCTTGTTGTTAGAGCATCGGTCTCCAGACCGGAAGGCCTGGGTTCGATCCCTGATACCACCAAATACCTTCGGAGTACACACGAAGTACGTGCTCGTTAAATCAGTGGGTCCGAAAGATTTGTGGGCTGAATCACGAGTGAAGGGCACTGGAGAATATTTCCCTCCCCTTCAGTTCCATGCCAAAATCGTGGAGGTGGTGTCGCCATCTATCGTCCCTTCATGGAATTTCGCCAAGCTAATTCGTACTGTCTCCTGATCGATGCTCAAGGCCTACGCCAACGACAGGCGTTCTTCTAGCCTTTTGCCACGATGAATTTCGTGGGCCTCGATCTGACTACGTCAGACAGGTGGCATTAGTCACAACAACAACAACAATGTATAGTATCAATACGAAATTAGGAATAAGTTTAATAATTATTAGTGAACCTATGTGCTTATCATATATAAAATTTATAACCTTTCTTTATATAAGTTTAACGGTTTATAATTAACGTTGTATTGTTGCTTTAATGTCAAAGTGAATTAAATTCATTGTTATTGTATGGAGGGAGGCTCCGTGGACATTATGATTGAAAATTGGGTTTGAAGTATTGAAAGTTTGAGAAGCAGTGTTGTACAGAGAACATTGAACTGTGCTGTAAAAATATATATACTTTTGGTATTCTACAAAAACGCTGTGATTCTAACGAAAAACACTTGTTTTTGTGACAAAACCGTACATAAGATCATATCTTTTATTATTATTAATTTAGGCGGAGAAAATCCTTGTTCTTGTAGTCATCCCACCTAAATTATAGAGCTCGCAAACAAAATAATATACCTGGAATGCTTTTTGTCTGAAAGTAGGAGATTGAGCTCGTTTCCGTCTCCCAGAAAACGTGCCCCAAAATATTTTATTGAACAATCAGTGTCAGAGAATACGATAAACGAGGAACATAATGAGAAATGAAAGTTAGTTTTGTTGTCATCCACAATATTTATTGACATTTATTTTAGGTCCGACAAATTAGATAAAATCATGACTGTGACGTATTTCAAATACATGGAAGACATTATTTCTTCTCTTTTTTATTTGGTAGGAGAACAAATTGCGTTTTATTAAATTTGTATTCGAACTAGAAGTCTATGCGTGGAAATGCTTATTTTTAACCTCAAATATTTTCTTCAACCTTTTTTTTTTTTACAAATGATTGACTCTTCTCAGTGATTTGATTTTTTAAATATCATTAATGCGATATCTGAAAAAGACCTATATATATAAATTCATTTTTACCAAGGTTGTTTTTATCTAGTTCTTCCATATGAGGTGTTTTAATCTTTACAAAATATGAAAAAAAAGGAAATTAGGAAATTTGATTAATATTAAAATTTATAAAGTTGCCATCCTTCAGAAAGACGATCAGTTTCTGAAGTAAAGAAGGGAAACAATATATAGGTGGTTATCAAAATAATGGAAACACCTTTGAATAAAAGTGACACTTCGAAATGCACTTCATAAGTATTGAAATGCAATAATAGCAACCAGGTTTTTTTTATAAATACAGTCGGACCTCTATATAATGAAGTCGCTAAATCCCGGAAAAAGGTTCTTGATATAGAAAATTCGTTATATAGAGGTTCATCTTTCAATATACTTAATAAACCACATAAAACAAATTTTTAGAGAAGGAAGGGGAAGGAGGGAAGAAGGAATAAATAAGCAAATCTTTTGAAATAAGTAAATCCTTCACAAACACTGTCGAGGACCTTTTATTGTATTTCAAAGCCTTCGAAATAATTTTATGGATAGCAACGCTCAGAGAAGAAAGACGGAAAGACGTATATATACGTCAGGGCAATTAACTTCTTGGTGGAGAAGTTTATATACACTGGTGGGCCTTAAGAGATTAAAGTTGTACTGTAGCTTTAAGGTTAAAGTATAGTGTTATTGAATTCAATACATTGTTATTGCCTGGAGAGTGGGAGTGTGCTGAAAATTTTGATTGAATATTAGGTCGCAGACATTAAAAGTTTGAGAAGCACTGCTATAATGCAAGTATGAAAAGGGAGGCAATTTTATTAGTAGAAAAGAAATGGAAACAGAGCAGCGGCCACTGAAAAATTGACAGGAATGAAACAAAAATACGTCGATGGCGCAACAAAATGATGTAAATTTTGTTTATAAATGCTCAACAGTGTTTAATAATTCTTTTACATTCTTCTATAATACATTTTTTTAAAAAAAATATTGTATAACAAATACATTGGGTGGAACGGAATACGACATCGTGTGGGTAAATGGAGACGCCAGCACCAATTTCAAAGTCAGCTGTGACAATGGGAGTGACGAATCATTTTCGAAACATGATACTGAGGGTTACAGTAATTATATACAATATGCATTTGAAAGTTTTTAATACACTGGTAAAATAAAAAAAATAATACTTAACTTCTTATTATTACTCATTAATTTTTTTTAAAAAAAATCTTAAGTATGTACTATAGATGCGCCTTTTACACATTTTTTAAATGTTTCTCAAAAACGTGTAGAGAACGGCTTAGATTGGAGTAAATATTGTGATTTGCAATGCAATTTGTTTAAGGGGTGTTGGAAAGCTAAACTCTTATTTTTTTGAAAATTTGAGATTTTTATATTTTCAAATTGTATAGATTTTAACCTTTTTAAAAATACCTTACTTTAACCTCTAGGGTATTTAGAAGCTCTAAAAACGTATTTTTAAATAATCGTTGAATTTGGGCCACGCCCATTTTAATGGCGAGAAAATTGTAAACAAATTACTTTGTTTTCGCTTAAAAGTGTAACGACTGATATAAACCAAAACATGTATCTTTTATTTTAAATTGAGCCTTTTATTTTTTTATTTCCTAGCCAATTAGAAGTCTCACTGTATACATTAAAATCAATTTATCTCAAAATGTAAATTTTAATGTGCGATGTACCTTTCTGAGAAAATACAGTTCACAGGTATGTAAATTTTTTATGAATTATTTATAATGATGTCTAATATATACTATAATGAGCTTTTTGTAAAAGACTCAAAAATTCAATTTTTACAAATTTTTTAAGTAAAAGATGGGTCAAATTTCGCAATGTTTGATAAAAATACTTCATAATTTATTAAAAAATTCAAAATTAGCTAAAAGCTGATTTTAGTATAATGAGAGAGGTGTACTTTAATAGTATGAAAAATTTCAAGCATGTACATAAAACAGATTTTGAGAAAAGGTACATCGAAAACAGCCAATTTAACATTGTCAGTATAGAGGGAGAAAGAGGTTTCCAACTCCCCTTAAAAAGGTTTTCTTTTCAAGCCTTTATAAAAAATAATTAAATATTATTAGAAAATGTTAACATGTTTTGTTTTATATCGACTATCAATAAAAAAATTATCAGGTAAAAATATCAAAATCTGGGGAGTTTTGAAAAATCAGACAATAAGGATTTATGATATCGATTCATATTGGGAGCATATAATCAATACACTTGACTAACATTCTAACCGCCTGACTGGAACATCCGTCTGTCAGACGGAGATGATTTGCTTTCATGCCTGTAGATAACGTTGTGGTGTGATTTTTGCGGTGGGCTGTGCCTTGACATATTCAATTGGACTCTACCTAGTGAGAGGATCACGTGGTGTTACATGAGGACTTTTTTCAACTCACGATTTGTGCGATTTTTCTTATGTATCACCGTCTATTAGAAAGGATATTCGTATAGTTTCTTCGTATTTGTTATTATTATATTTAAATACTTTTGCAAGAGCATAGATAATTTTTAATCAGTTATAAAAATACTGGCCACAATTCTAGGGATAAAAATATATTGTTGTGCTGGATTTAATCCCAAATCTTATTTTAACCATACCCAATTCCATGAGCTAGGACATTTAAAACAGTCCTTAAGGCTGTTTTCGATTAATGTTAAAGAATAGGACCCAAATTTGGAATATTTTTTTCAGATATAAAAGAAATGAACATTTTATATGATATTCTGGCTTCACTATCCTTTAGAGAGCAGCATGTGTTATCATACTTCCCATTTTTAACCGAGTTGAATAATTTTTTTCTGATGTAAAATGTGTTTTGCGTTTTTTCTCCTATACCGTGATGTTAAATGGGATATGCCTTCACGTGTTAAAACGAAAAAGAAAGTATTCATGGAATATTTTGAAATTTTTAAAAACACTATATTGTTAACAATGGTATGAGTTATAATATTGCAAATTTTGAAGGAAATGAAGGCATTTTTCTGTCTGAAAATGTGCTTCGCGTTTAGTTCAAGCTCTCGCACTTTTACCGAAGACAGCCTTAAGGTAATAAAACTCAAAAATATTTACGTACCCTTCTTTCAGGTGGATGCTCCTCATTCCGGCAAAAAAAATTGATACCGCTAGGTCAAAGGGTTAAATCCATGAAATTCTTTTTTTCAACTTAAAAGAGCTAGTTTATTCTTGAAATGATCGAAGTAAATGGATAAATTAAACTATTTAATAATGAGCTTTATTAAATCCGTTTTACTATTTTATATTACAAAATTTTATATAGTTGTGTAACACACGGTTTAATTCGAAAACCAAAATGTAAATGGCGGTACTTGTAACGGAAGCATTACCGGCCGAAGCTCTGTAGTACCGCCAGACAAAGTTGGGAACTGAACGAGTGAACTTTACTCGTTTCGCTGTCCAATCCTGGACTATGTATTATATTTAATTTCCTCTAAATGTTTAATCTGCATTGTGTCTAAATGTCTGTCCATTGTAACTGTGTTGTTTTGTGTCTTTAAAACTATTTTAAATTACCCCGAGATCTTATCCATTATTTTGGTTTACCCAGTAATGACGTAAGAGAACCGTTACAAATTGGCGCCAAAACGTCGGGCCGATCCGAACACACAATTCTCAACTTTCTCTCGCTTTGTCTACTTAGGTTGAGGCGTTGTCACCCGACAACAAATAGAGATTTCGCAACCCTGCGAATAAATAAATATTGTTTTCATCCAGAAAACTTGTGAACAGATAAGTGTTGTTTATTCTAAATAATCTTACTCTGTTATTCTGTATAAGAACAGTGATTATGTATTATTGCTCTTAGTATGTACTGTGTGTTACAGTTGTAATTATCTTGTATGATTTTCAGTATAGAAAGATGGCAATGTATTTTTTTACTCCCGTTATGATTACGTATAAAATAAATAAATCTTTCGTCTATTAGTTTTTAGCTTCACTGATTTTTATCAACAAAATAAAATACAGTCGGACCTCTATATAACGAAGTCTCTAAACTCCTAAGTTCGTTATATGGAAAATTCGTTCTATAGAGGTCCATCTTTCAATATACTTTATAAATCACATAAAACAAATTTTAAATTCATTAACACTATACATTAATATATAAGGTAATTATTCACATCTTTTTGCAAATTAATATCTATTTATTTTATACATCTTACCCATGAAGAAGAAAAAGAAGAAAGAAAGAACTGCAAGGGAAACAAGAAAAAAGAATGTTGAAGTATTTTCAATACTAAAAAAATAATTTTATATTCAAGTTAATGAATTTTAAGGGCATTTTCTAATTTAAAGCATACTAGTAATATTAAACATACATCATTTTATAACTAGGACACGAGACAACACCACTGAGGGTGAAAGGGGATAACGGAGATTTTTCTTGCGAACTGGACAATGGGGGTTAAAGGTTGTTCTTGGATGAAACGTTCAGAACTCAATTGCTCTGGGTGAGTTAGGATCTAATAACATTAGTTCAAGATTTATGACCACCATAAACTAATTTAAAGATAGAATAACTTGAAATGTTAAGAAATACACTGCTGGACAATTTCTAAGGACGGATAACACTATCATCCATAGCAACCACAAAATGAAAGGAAGCAAAATGTGGAAAATTAGAATAAGTGCGGGATATTAGTAAGAAGAGAAGTATGAGTATGCAATTTTTTTTCCACGTCTGTTCATCACGTGATAGCGTTCATAAGAGCTTTAAAGGTTTTGACGCGTGTGGACAGTTGTTGTTTCAAGTCAAAGTTTTACAGGAAAGATTTAATAGACGAAATTAAAATTTTTGGCATGGCTTCCCGACATCACATATATGATTTTATGCGTGGCCGAATTATTGGAAAAATCGAAGAAGGGCGAAAAAGAACAGATGTTGCCAGGGAGTTCGACATCGTTCACAGCGTTTTTTCACGGCTGTGGAAGTCATTTAAAACTACTGGAATGTGTAGTAGATGGCACGGGGGAGGTCGTGTTAGAAGTACGACGCCTGCAGAAGATAGATATATCGTCCTATAAGAAAAAAGAAACAGGCGCACCACAGCTCAGCGGGTGGCAAATCAGTTTCTTGCTACCTCAGGAAAGCAGATCTCCCGAAAAACTGTTGCCAGACATTTGAGGGGAGGAGGACTATACGCACGCAGACCTGTTGTATGTGTCACATTGACCAGATAGCACCGTACTGCCCGTTTGCAATGTTGTCGTGAGCATCACAATTGGACTGAACAGGGCTGGGCATGCGTACTATTCTCAGATGAGAAGTAGGTTCAGTCTGTCATCGGATTGTAGACGCCAACTGACCTGGCGCGAGAGGGGAACTGTTTTCGTCCAGAAAATATCCAGGAAAAGGACCGATATCCGACATGCAGTATCATGGTGTGGGCCGGCATCATGATCAATGGCCGCACGCCTACATGTGGTTGCGAATGGGACTATGACGGGCCAACGATACATTGATGAAGTTCTACTTCCTCATGTTCGTCTTTTCCGTGGTGCTGTCGGTGATAATTTTGTTTTTATGGACGACAACGCAACATGTCATCGAACACTCGCTGTTCATGATTGTCTAGACAGCGAGGTATTCAACGTCTCGTATGGCCAGCGCGTTCTCGAGATCTAACCCCATTGAAAATGTGTGGGATGCTGGGGAGGCAAGTTGCTGGTCGAAACTATCCTTCGACAAACAAGAACACCCTCATCCGTGCACTCACAGAGGAATGGGATAAATTGCCTCAACAGCTGCTGGATAATGTTGTGCAAAGTATGGTACGACGTGTGGAATGTTGCATCACACTCCACGGTGGACATATCCCATACTGATACCTTTCTTTAAGGTGCCTGCTGACTTTTTAGATGCATTGTTCCATTTCTCCGTACGCAGATCAAATGAACATTTTTTCTTTCAGATGTTTTCACAGCTTTTGTACTTTCAGAACAATAAATATTCTTTATTCTAATGTCTGAACAGTTTGACAACTATATTTTATCCTACTAGGCCTCATGCCTCGCTTAATGTTATGCTACATAGCAATTTGTGATCCGTCCTTAGCAATTGTCCAGCAGTGTAATTTAAAAAAAGGAGAACAAAAATTGAATCACAAAAGAAAAGGCTCATTCTATAGAAAATGCACTTCGCTATAGAGAGGTTTTTTTACGAAGAAAATCGTTAAATGCTTAAGGTTCCAGGAAAAAGTTCGCTATATAGAAATATTCGCAATATAGAGATTTGTTGTATGGAGGTTTGACTGTATAAACAAACAATATTATTCGCAAAATTTGGCGAATTGAGAAACCATGTAGGCTATGGATTGGACCCTTTGAATTCCGCAAAATCATTATTCAGAATTAAAACGTGGACGTTGCTTATTTATCAAACCACAAATTTATCAAGCAAATTGGGTCGGGACAGAATGGCAGTTTGATTGGTGGTTGAAAAGGAGTGATTTCACGCCTTTACTGGCAAAGATCAGGTTTCGAATGATTCATTGTGCCCACAGACACCTATTACTGCTTCTTTTTACCGCTAGAGACAGGTATTGTGTTAAAATGATATGGATGGGTGTTATTTGAAGCTAAAAATGCAGTAATTTTGGGTAATTTTCAGAAACTGTTTACTTTTTTTTCTGGTTTTCAAAATAAGGCTTATTATATCAAGTAGGGGATTTTGCCCCCAAAGTCGTTAACTGTAATGAGCTACTAAAGTGAATATTTTTTAAAAGAGCTTCCATATAATTTAGCGTAAATGTAATGTTATACAGATTATATATTTAAATTACGTGGAATAGATATACGAAGGCTCTCATCGTTGAAGAAATGAATTGTTATGTGCAGAGGATAACACATCGATGAATAGGGTTTGGATTTTTCTAGTTAGTTAATTATTTCAGTTTGCTTCTATAAATTTTCTCAAAAATGTATTTATTTTTTCATTATATTTAACTCGTTGGTAAAAAAAAGATTTTATTAAATCCAAATATTAATCGCAATGGTGAAATTCATTGTTATAAAATATATAAATTGCACTCATGTTCTTAAAAGAAAACCCTAGTTTTTTTGCATAAATACACATAAATATATAAGTTAAAGTATCCGATTACGTTCGGAGTGAGTGAGTGAGTGAAGATTAACGTCGCACTGTTCAGCTGCACGAGGGCTTTTGGTGACGGACCACGTAATTTCCGACTACGTGCGGAACCGTGATTATAAAAAAAAGCGCTTAAATAAGTAATTTTCATGATATTTAGCGTCACTCAGATTAGAATACAAGCATAAAATGGTTTTAAGGACATTTTGACAAAAAAAATTATTTAAATATAATATTTTGGCAAAAAATTAACTTAGAATAACCTTTTTTTCCAAATGTTCTCCTTTTGTGAAAAATGGTTTTATTATAATAATATTTAGCCTATATATAGCTTAGACCTCTCTACGGAGGCATAACTAGAATTTTTGAAAAATTCACATTGTTTTCAGAGTTACCACCAATTGAAATAATTACTGGCGCTTTTTTCTTAAAATTTGTCCCCTCTGTTGTCGTAAAATATAAATAAGCCCACTTCTAAGTGATATATTTCAAAAATTCTAGATGAGCCTCTGAACAGAGGTCTGAGCTATATGCAGGCTAAATATTATTCTAATAGAAGCATTTTCCACAAAAGGAGAGCATTTGGAAAAAGGATTATTCTAATTTTTATCGTCATATAAAAAAATTGAATTAAACATTGAAAATGTTATTTAAAAAAAAAATATATGCTAAAATATGGAATTTTGTAAATGTTTATTTTTCAAATCCTACTATTAGTTCACTTCTTCACTATATATATATATATATATATATATATATATATATATATATATATATATATATATCTTGTTCAAATTTTCAATCGTTAATAAAATACTCTCTCTTTTCATCCAATAGAGTTCAAATACAATTTTTAAAACATGTAATGGATGACACTTGAAGTTAATAAAGTTTCTTCAAGTATTGATTCGTTAATTTAATTTTATGTTTTAATGTTGAATTTTTTTTGTTTGTTTATTTCTGACGAAGCTGGGGAGTTATCTACAACAAATGGCGCCAGTAAGTTTTGCTAATGAAGTAGGAATAGACTTTTTTTTTTTAAAAAAATATTACTTGTTTATTTAGTGATGGGTATTTTGCAATAAAGTATAAGCACTTATGCGCGTTTTGGAGATAAAGATCTTGAGTATTATTATTATGAAATGTAGATTTCTCTTAACATGCAAACTTTTGTCTCCCTGTTTTTCGTTATGATTTTGTTGTAGGCCTAACCCCGTTTATAAAGGGTGTTTTTATGAGAGGTATAGAACTTTTTAAATTGTAATAAAACAACGATGTATTATTCGATTGACAAGAATATTTTTTATTCGAAAGATAATCTTGTGGCATTACATTTTATATATGATTTCTGGCATAGGACTGCCACGGCTGGCTCGGATGTAGTCCAATCTGGACGTCCAATTTTCGATTACTTTTTCCAACATTTGTGGCCGTATATCGGCAATAACACGACGAATGTTGTCTTCCAAATGATCAAGCGTTTGTGGCTTATCCGCATAGACCAATGACTTTACATAGCCCCACAGAAAGCAGTCTAGCGGTGTTAAATCACAAGATCTCGGAGGCCAATTCACAGGTCCAAAACGTGAAATTAGGCGATCACCAAACGTGTCTTTCAATAAATCGATTGTGGCACGAGCTGTGTGACATGTTGTGCCGTCTGGTTGGAACCACAGCTCCTGGACATCATGATTGTTCAATTCAGGAATGAAAAAGTTAGTAATCGTGCCTCTATACCGATCACCATTGACTGTAACGTTGTGGCCTTCATCGTTTTTGAAGAAGGATTCCACCAGCCCATAAAGCGCACCAAAAAGTCAGTTTTTCTGGATGTAACGGTTTTTCGACATACACTTGTGGATTAGCTTCACTCCAAATGCGGCACTTTTGTTTGTTGACGTAGCCATTCAACCAGAAGTGCGCTTCATCGCTAAACAAAATTCGCTTATGAAAATCGACCATCTTTTTCGAAATAAAATTGCACAATTTGAAAGCGTTGTTCAGGCGTGAGTCTATTCATGATGAATTGCCAAACCAAACTGAGAATAAATCACTTGACTGCTGTTAAATCGGTCGCCATCTTGGAAATTAATGCCAACTTAAACTTCTATACTTGGAAAAAAACACTCTGTAGTTGTATCGGCCATTGTCAGAGTAACATTTTAACT
>BMAU01009787.1:0-24928 GCA_019973935.1 Trichonephila clavipes | reverse complement strand
TGAAAATGGGTCATTCGATGTTCATTTTTTGTCAAAATTGTGTACTTAAATTATTTTTTGTAATAATATTCTTAAAACAATTTTATATACATTTTCTAATCTAAGTGACACTGAATATCATAAATATTATCCATTTATACGCTTTTGCAAACTCACGGTTCCGAACGTAGTCGGATACCTTAAATACACTGGTGTGCAAAAATTAAGGACGAGACGGTTTTTTCAATATAACTTTGTACAAAAACTTTCCAAATAAACACATTTAATACCGTAAGATCCCCAATACGTAAGGACATGTGTAATATGTAAGCAACACTTACTAAAAGAGAAATCAGAGGGATAAAAAGCAAGCTTGATTGAAAAAGTAGCATGGAGCGCAATGCGACTGAAGGCCGAAACATCCCTGTGATGGGTGTCCAGCAAGAAACATCCGGTCTTTAGTAGGGGATATGATCTCCCCTGACTGCTAGGCAGGTTTCACAGCGTCTGCCCATGCTGAGAATGAGGGTCGTAATGAGTTGTTGAGGCATTGCTGCCCATTCGTCTTGCAGCGCCAATCGAAGCTCCCGAATCGTTATTGGTGCGTAAGGTACGAGCTGCCAAGCGTCTGCCTAGAAAAGCACATACATGCTCGATGGGATTGAGATCCGGAGATCGTGCCGGCCAATCCTTACGTTCAATATCCTCACTCTCTAACAGCTGTTCGGCAGCTACTGTGCGATGACATGGTGCATTGTCGTCTCATGAAAAGGGAACTGCAGACCCATAGCGCCTCTAAAAAGACGCACATATGGAAGAAGAATCTCGTTACAATAACGGGTCCCGTTGACTGAACCTGCGTCGAAGATGTGAAGGTCTGTACGACTACCAAGCATGATGCCTCCCCAAACGAGAACACCGCGACCTCCATACCTGTCCCTTTCAATGATGCTCGAGGGATGATTGCGGCTTCCCCTGCTCTCTCCAGATGAGTATGCGATGAGAATTGCTACTCAAACTGAATCTGCTCTCATCTGTAAAGAGTACTCGTCCCCATTCATTGTCTCTCCAATTCCGGTGTTCCCGGCACCACGGAGAACGCCTTCTCCGATGGGCGGGCGTTAAAGGTACACACCGTACAGGGCGTCGTGCAAACAGACCACCACCGTGCAGTCTTCTGGCCACGGTAAAACGCGAGTATCGGTCGTCCAGTCGCCTGTGTCGTGTGTCTAGCGATTTCTCCCGCTGTCTGCCGCCTGTTTCTTCTGGCCTGTAAGAGAATGTACCGGTCATCTGCGGGTGTGGTTCCTCGTGGATCGACCACTACTGAACCACCGGATAGTTGTTCCTGTAGTTTGAAAATTGTCTCCAAAGTCGTGAAACGATGCTGTGAGCAATTCCGAACTCTGCAGCCGCTCTTGTGCACACTGCGGCCTTCCTCCAACTTCTCCCAATGATTCGACCTCGGGTAAAAGCATCCAGATGTCGTCTAACAGATTGACTATTCGCCATTTTTCGCTGAGGCAGCAACTCGGTGGGATTTTAACTGCTATACGGCGTGCAATCTCTTTGCCAGAAAAACCGATCTTACACCGACAACATGCTTTATACTACTCAGACACTCCCCCATTACGTCTACCTGCATATCTGCGCATGTGCTACCGTACATGACCTTACTTAATCTCCTGATTGGTCTTTCTGTCTGCTCTTCGTTCAGCTGATATGCTAATTTTTCGACTCTCGTCCTTAATTTTTGCACACCAGTGTATATTGTTATTGTACGGATGGAGTGCGATGAAACCCCCATCCCATTGGGTCGCAAACATTTGAAGTTTGAGAAGCACTGGTGCAGTACGATCGGCGCAACGTGCGTACATTATTTGGCAATTTGCAGACGATAAACTGTTAATCTGACTTTATTAGTAAAAGTGTAGACGATATAGCAAAAGGTGCAGAGCGTTTTTTAATTAGCGGAATTGAAATCAGTCACACGTGCACACAGACTTGTTCGAACATTAATGTGGTATGTCAATCTTCCTATATCAAAATTCATCTACCAATGGGACGGTAACTGGTATCTCAAACTGGGAAAGTATCTTCAAGTTTTTGTGATAGAAGGCACTTGTCACTACACTTGATCGTGGACGTGGTTCAATTTGTAGGAGTCCTGATAAGACTACTAGGCCAGCCAGTAACGACATTCCATTCTGTTCGAATACGTTGCTGTACACGCGTGACTGATTTAAATTCCGTTATAAAGTCTCAAGGGTATTAAATTTTCTAGAGAGTCTAAAATATAAACAATTTTCTAACAGGTATAATACTTTTAGATTTTTATTAAATACTTCGAATCTTTTTTACACATTATTTATAAAGGAATGGGAGAGAGCTTCAGATGACTATAAAATGCTTTAAATATAATGTAATTTTAAAAAATTAGTTTTACGTCGCGCATGCTATTTTTTAAATAATAGCTTTAATTACTAGTTTAAAGTTGATTTTTGAAGTTAAATGTATTCTTTTTTTACACTGCTTGGCTGCTGTTTTTATACAAATAGAATAGTAACTTATATATTTTAATACATAAAAATACATTTTAAAAAATATTTAAAAAACTACAAATATTTTACAAATATTTTGAATACAAAAAGAATATATAATACTAAAATTAAAGTAGAGTTTAAAGAGTATGGTGCATTTTTATAATTATGTCAAGTTTTATACATCAGAGGGGCTACTATTTAGAAAAATAGCTTGGTGCAACGCAAAAAAATACTTAATATTTATTATAGAATTTTCATATGCTTATGATTTTATAAAATTATGATTATATTTGAACATTTTATACTTTTTCTGAAGTCCCATTCTTTCATAAATAATGTGTAAGAGAATCATTTAATTAAAAATTTAAAATAATTATATATATATATATCTGTTTGAAAAATTGTTTATATTTGCAGACGTCTAGAGAAATTTAACAACCCTTGAAACCACTTTTAACCAAAATACACACTGCACCTTTTGCCGCCGCATTTTATCTTAACTAATAAAGTTAGGGCAACAAGTTTATCGTCTGCGATTGCCGAATAATGCAGGCGACTGATCGGACAACACCCAAAAATTCTGAGAGGTTTTTCAAATACACGAATGAACACTTTATATCATTCTGATGGGTAGTTCCGTAATAATAAGCCATAACCTTTGGATACTTTAAGCCCGGCCACTCTTTCATAATAACATTCATTCAAATGCATAATGAAAACTTTCTCTTTTCTATTCTGCTGCGTGCTTTGTTAAACTTCCAAAAATGATATTTTAAAGAAATTAATTTCAATCAATAAATTTAGTGGATGAAAGTGATATCGATTCGGGAAAGAATTCTGGTGACTTCCCCGGAGTCGTTTTAGTTCCATTTAAATCAATAAAACTCACTCATTGAGATCTTTATTTTAAGATACATAACTAAGCTGTACATTGTAGCTACATTTATATTATCTGAGTAATAGATTATGTAACCTTAAATGAATGTTAAATGTTCCCGGAGTCGTAGTTCCATTTAAATTAAAAACTCACTCATTGAGATCTTTTTATTTTAAGATACATAACTAAGTTACATTTAGCTACATTTATATTATCGAGTAATAGATTATGTAACCTCAAAATTTTTATAGAATGTTACATTTGACAAAAAGATCGAGAAATCGTCGGTTTTATTGCCAAAACGCACGCGCTAGAAAACAAAAAGGGAATGATACTTTAACATGAACACAATGTAGAAGATTCCATTACGTGCACAAAGAGTTCTTCGGGGTCTACGAACCTCAAACATTGGAGGGTACAGAGGTCGATTGAGTAGCTCAGATATCCTTTTTTTTAAACTTAACTACAATGTTTGAGGCAAAGCTTTTTGTGCTGTTTGACGTGCGCGCTAATACAAGTAATATAAAAAATTAAGTCAATTCTTACTTAGATCAACAAAGAAAATTTTTATTTTTTAGCTACTTTTTATATTAAATAGTTACCATTAATATAAATATGTATATACATAGGGCCGAATCACAACATTTAGTGGTCTAATTTTAATGAATTATCATTAAAGTATTGTATTGTCATCCAAAACAATCGTGCCTATAAAATTTCAGTTCAACTGAATGCTTTAAAAACGATGAGAATAAAACCTTTTCATGTTTTGACACAAGTCGCCAAAAATGATGCCAACGTGGCTGTATTTCTAATTCTTTTAATAATTAGTTTTAATTAGTTAATTGTTATTAATCATATTTAAACTATTGCATTGTCATCCCAAATAATCATGTGTATAAAATTTCAGCTCAATGGAGCGCTTTAAAATGTGTTTTATGAACCATTAAAAATTCCACCAAGATATATAAATAAATATATAAAGAGTGAGAGCAAATAGTAGAATTTAAAAAAAAAAAAAAACCCTACGATTGCCCTAGAATGTTGTTTTCATTTATTCTGATTATTTAAAGATTCTCGTGAACCTTCATTCACTTTAATTTATGATAAGAGGTATTTTCCTGATATGTTTCCTAAAGAGAATTTGAGGAATAAGCAATTTTGTCTGATTCTTACGTGAAATACACCTTGCAGAGTTCTCATCTCATTATTATAAATACAGTTAAACTCTTTTATGTCAGTACATTTGAAATCAGAAAAGAAATAACTTCTATAATAATGCAATTTACCTTTTTCGTAAAAATATAACAAAATTTTTACTGGCTTATTAGAAAGTTTCTATGAAGAATCAAAATAATCTAAACGTTGTTGCTGCTATTTTTTGATCGACGGTACCAGATTAAAGCCCATGAAGTTTGTCGTGACAAGGCGCTAGTTTCACCTGTCATTATCCGCAGATTTGAGCACCATGCAGGTAAAATTACGTTTAGGAGGACTCGGCTTCACCCCACTTATGATGAATAAATTCGGGGTTGGTCAAGGGCCTTTCATCTATCTTATTCTGGCATCAATCTCACGAGAGGACTTTCGTCTCGACGAATATATAGAATACCCCCATGCTGCACGGGGTACAACCCTGCCTTTTCCGGGATTCAAATCCAGGTCCTATGGCACAGTACGGCACTCAGGCCCAGAGTTACTAACCACCACATGCCGTCTGCACAATATATACAAAAATTTACATAAACTATCAAAAAGGTACTAATAAAGTGTAATTCAAAATGAATATAGTGATAATGGCCGTGGGTAGCCTAGTGGTTAGAGCATTGGACTCTCCAGACCGGAAGGCCTGGTTTCGATACCCGTGCCACCAAATACCCTCGGAGTACGCACGAAGCACGCGCTCGTTAAATCAGTGCGTCCGAAAGTCTTGTGGGCTGAATCTCGAGCTCAGGAAACTGGAGAATATTTCCCTCCCCTTCAGTTCCATGCCTAAATTTTGGAGGTGGAAATAGGTGGTGTCACCATCTATCGTACCTTCGTACTTTCACCTATATGGTGTTTAAGGCTAAGGCCAATGATAAGCGTACTTCTAGCCCCTTGCCATGATGGATTTCGTGGGCCTCCTTCTGACTACGTCAGACAGGTGGCATTAGAAACAACAACAACAGCACAAAAGGTTATAAAATTATTTATCGATAAGAATTACACGGAATGTAAAATAAAGCCCAAAAAACTTTGTTTATATATTTTTATAAATATTCTATTGCAGTCCCCTTGGTAACAGGGACAACCTGTAAGCAGTGGTCGATTTCATGCCATATAGTCTGAAGCATATCTGAAGTCAAAAACACAAGAACTTTAGAATCCGCATTTTTGACTTCTGTATTTGTATTTGCAGGGGAAAAATGCACAAGATTTTTCATACACCCCCACAGAAAGAGACCACCGAATCTCAAGTACATAGATCTAGGTGGTCAAGAGGAGTTGACATCTCCAATTTGACCAATCAGCGCATTAGAAATTGTTGGCTTAAAGATGAGAAAGCTTTCATACTTCAATGAGAGGTGGTATAATTTTGCCAGAAAAAATCTATTCGCAGATTCTCTCTCTCCATAATTTGCTGTAGCGTCGGTCATTGCTCAAGTATATATCAAGATAAACGTTTGCCGTGATGATTGTTCCATTTTCACTTATGGTACGACAACGGTGAATCTTATTTCTAGGTGTTGCGTTCTATGCATTCGCACATTCCATACCTTTATAAAGAAAGTGTTTTTTCCAGGTATAGAAGTTTAAGTTGGCATTACTTTCAAGATGGCGACCGATTTAACAGCTGTCAAGTGATTTATTCTCAGTTTGGTTTGGCAATTCATCAAAACGATCATCAAGCAAGGCGTAGATTCGTCGAATGGGCCCAAACGAGATTGCCGTTGTTCCCGATTTTCATAAGCGAATTTTGTTTAGCGATGAAGCGCACTTCTGGTTGGAATGGCTACGTCAACAAACAAAACAGCAGCATTTGGAGTGAAGCTAATCCACAAATGTATGTCAAAACACCGTTACATCCAGAAAAACTGACTGTTTGGTGCGCTTTATGGGCTGGTGGAATCCTTCTTCAAAAAACGATGAAGGCCACAACGTTACAGTCAATGGTGATCGGTATAGAGCCATGATTACTAACCTTTCATTCCTGAATGGAAAAATCATGATGTCCAGGAGCTGTGGTTCCAACAAGACGGCGCAACATGTCACACAGCTCGTGCCACAATCGATTTATTGAAAGACACGTTTGGTGACCGCCTAATTTCACGTTTTGGACCTGTGAATTGGCCTCAAGATCTTGTGATTTAACACCGCTAGACTATTTTCTGTGGGGCTATGTAAAGTCATTGGTCTATGCGTATAAGCCACAAACGCTGACCATTTGGAGAGACAACATTCGCCGTGTTATTGCCGATATACGGCCACAAATGTTGGAAAAAGTCATCGAAATTGGACGTCAGATTGGACTACATCCGAGCCAGCCGTGGCAGTCCTATGCCAGAAATCATATTTAAAATGTAACGCCACAAGATTATCTTTCGAATAAAAAAAAAATTCATGTCAATCGTTGTTTTTGTATTGCAATTTAAAGTTCTATACCTCTAAAAAACACCCTTTACTACAGTTGTCATATGTATAAGAGTTGAATGTCTTTACAAAGTATAATTTAAAAAATGTGAGAAGAAGATATAGAACTTGAAATAAACATCTTGCAATATTGGCTATCCACTAAATATTCATTCACTTAATCTATTGAATTAATTATTAATATCTTCAAAATTTCCAAGGAACAAAAGAAAAAAAAATTAATACACTCTAATTGTTGCAAAACATAATATTTATTTTTAACTTTACATTTTATTTCAGTTATAAATTTTAAACAATCCATAAGAGTCCTTTTTGATGTATTATGAAAGTACCTTGACTTATTACATAAAAAAACACAGATAAATACTACTAAGATAACAAAGCAACACAAGACCTGATTTTTGGCTATCCTTTCATTTATATTTTTAAAAAAAAAAAACACACTTAAGAAAATAAAAAATATTTGATTATCGACAAAGTAGTTAGTTCCTAGAATATTACACTTATAGTCAAAATCGTGGGATCTCTCTTTTTGACTAAAAAAAAAAAAAAAAAAATAAATAAGAAGAAGCGGTGTATCAGCATTCAAATAAAAATGTTATTTCTTTTGGCGATCCCATATTTACAAAACACTTGTTGTACGACAAAAGTGAAAAAATATTAATTAATGAAAGATGCTTGAAACAAACCATGCTCGGCATTAAGACCATTGAAATAAAACTCAAGAATCATTTTTAATTAAGAAGATAAGAAAATAAATTTATTATAAAATGCGAAGCAACTCAGAAGGCAATTCGAGATTTAAATTTGTACTGTATCTGAAAATAAATACATTGGGAAACTGGCTGCACAGAATGAGACTCTCATTCAAAAAGCTTTAAATGAAAGGAAAACTAGAAAAATAGGAAATTAACTTGATTGATTCTGTTAAAACACGAAGAATTATTAAGCAGACAGTTTTGTCTTTTTTTAAAAGAAACAATAGTTTAGTGCTTACAATAATCAATTCAGTATTTTTTGCAAGAATTTTCAGAAGGTGTAAACAATTGATTTTAAATTAAAAAAATAGTTTTTGGCTTAAAATAAAAGCTTATAAAGTGAGGGATTAAATAAATGTATGTTTGAATGCAAATTTTGCAGGGTCTGTTAAAGAAAGGAATTGGCTTAAGGGTATCCGTTTGCGTTCGGAACCATGATTTTAAAAAGTGCATAAAGAGATAATTTTCATGATATTTAGGAACCACATTAGATTAGAACACATGCACAAAAGTTGTTTTAAGATATGTGACTACCCAAAATCCTCTGGTTTGAGAAAATTTTCGAAATTTTTATGTTTTTATATTATAGCCCATACACTTAAGATTACAAAAAATACTTTATTTTAGTTCCTACGATATTTAGAAGCTAAGTTATAGCTTATTTAGTAAACCGGAAATGGAATTCTCACAACTGAAATGGGTGTTTAAAGAGACATAAAAATGTAAACTAAAAAGTTTGAACGTCTTTTCGTGACTTTTAAGCAATATAAATATCTAATATTTATGGTGAATATAGACTCAACGTATCCTTTACTTATTTATTAAGTATCCGTTACTTATTTTTTTTAATATGGCGACTGTTTTTTTTAATCTCAAGCTTGTTTTACTGAATGGCAATAATAATATCGTTTATAGTTTGTTTACATTGTTCATTCTTAAAGCGTTCTTCTTTAATTATATTACTTACTTTTGATAATTTTTCAGTTAATTCATTCATTTTCATTTAATTTTAACGTTTTATTTGATTGTGAGTAATTTCAAAATGCCGAAAGTCTAGATCGAAGTATCTAGAAAGAGAAAGTTTTATGGTAATAGAGGTTTACCAAGCTAGCACTTAACAGTAATTAACAGTACGTCTGCAAGTGAAGCGGAAATTGAGCACTTCTTTGACAGTTTTGATGTGCCTGAACCTGAATTTCATGGTTCTACATATGGAATAGAATTATTAATTTCCAAGCTTTTGATGGGAATTATTTCAATCTTGTGTTATCCGGAATGTTATGCAACTGGATTGAAACTGGCAGAAGATTCTAAGGAAGGACCTTGCTCTAATTTGCGTGTGGCTTGCAGTTGTGGGTTAATGACTGGCTTTACTTCTACCTCTAAAGAAAATAAGAAATTCTCTCTCAATACTCTTTATTGGTATTTGGATTAAGATTGATTGGCAGAGAATTCCCAGCTGGTGAGAAGTTGTTATGCACTTTAAATTTGCCATGCATTTCTAAAAATACCTTCAGAGCTCATGAACTCAAACTGCTGGAAGCTAGTACAGTTATGTTCTGAAGAGAAATATGAAAGCTGCATCTAAAGAAGTGCAAAATTTAAAAAGTACCAACTTGTGGTGCTTCGGTAGATGGCTCATGGCAGCGGAGAGGTCATATGTCACTTAATGGCTGCGCTTCAGTTATTTCCATTGATACAGGGAAAAATTTCTTGAGATCTGGAAGTAATGACTCAGTATTGTAAAATGTGTGAATTGAATGTGAAACGTGAGCATGTATGTTCAAATTATAAATGATCCTCTGGAAACATGGAAGCTGTTGGAGCTTTTAGAATTTTTGAAAGGTCACTAATCAAACGAGACCTGCAATGCACCGAGTACTATGGTGATGGTGATTCCAAGGGCTTTTTACAAGTGAAGGATATATATGGTGAAAAACAGTGTCACAAAACTTGAATGTATAGAGATACATACAAAAAAGAGTACGCTCACGTTTAAGGAAACTAAAAAGAACACCAAAGGACTTGGTGGGAAGGGGAAATTAACTGATAAATTTATCGATAAACTGCAGAACTATTATGGGGATTGCAATCCGCAGCAATGTTGATGCCTCGAAAAATGCACCTGGCTGTAATAGCTGCCTTATTTCAATGCTGCTCTAGCAATCAAAATCCCATGCATGGGCAATGTCCAACAGGGAAAGACAGCTGGTGCAAATATAAACAAGCATTACGTGATGGTAAAGTATATAGGGACAAAACAGCAGGCCTTTCAAATTACGTGATTAAAGTGATAAAGCCTTACTTATTTAGCACTCTGTGATAAGAAGTTACCAAAAATGCTCCATGGCAAGACTCAAAATAATAATGAAAGCTTTAATAATGTACTGTGGTCTGTTTTGCCGAAAGAACTTTTGTTCATAAAAAACTTTGTTTTTGGGTTCATACATGGCTGTCATCTTATATAATCTGGGTTATTTAGGGCTATTGCCTTGTATTTAATTATTTAGGTATAGGAATTGATCCAATCTGACACTTAAAACTATATGGGAATTGACAAGGAGATAGAGAATTCAAAATCGAAACGCCTGTCATTACCCTCAACAAAACTCTCCAGCAAAAAAAAGTCCAAATTAGCTAAATATGAAGCTAAAGAGGGCTTAAGCTATAAATATGGGGGAGTTTTGGAAAATGTTTAGTGAGTAGCGTAATTATTTTGAGTTAAAATTAGTTAAATGTGTTTTACGAGAAACTGTTATTAAATATTTTTATTCACGATAAAGCTCATTATACAAAAATATCGTTAAGATACTAAATCTAAATTTTCAGAACATGTTTTTATGTAGTTATATCTGTGTTATGAATCGAAAATCTTAATCTCTGTGTATATATATTTATGTATTTTATTGCTTTTTTATGAAAGAAAAAGCATTAATTTTTAAAAATTTGAGTTTTTGCATAAAATTTGCAATATTTAAAAACTTTCAAAAGCATTACAAATTTTTTTGATTCCTATCACTACGATAAAGATGCTTGTTTATGTACTTCTATAGAATACATTTATTAGAATTTTGTGTACAAGATTTGTCGTGAACTGCAATTTTTCACCAAAATTTCGCTAAAAACAAAAAATTGATTATAGTCTACAAAACTCTCCAGAAAACAACAAAAGGGTAAAAATAAAGGTCAAATCAGTTTTACATGAAGCTTAAAAAGATCTTGAGTTATAAACATAGTGAGTTTAAAAGTGTAAAATTAGTAGAAATTTTTTCATGTAGTCTTAAAATCTTTAGAATGCATTTCCTGAAAAACTTATGTTTTTCAATTTTTTTCTTCACGGCACAGTTCACCACAGAACTTCTTTTAAGATATTGACTTCGAAATTTTCAGGAAAATGTTTTATTTAGTGTTATCTGTATTCCTAGACTTATAATCTAATCTCTGCGTAATATATTTATTTATTTTATTGCATTCTTGTAGAGAAAATAACATTAGTGGTTTTGTAAAACATCTTGTATAAAAATTCACATATTTCAAAACCTTTCTCAGAAGTATTTACAAATTTTATAGTTATCAACACAGATAACTTATCGTCATTTATGTACTGTATAAATATTATAAGAATATATATTAATTAGAATTTTCAATACAATCCTTACCGCAACTGTAACTTTTCACTCAAAATTTCACTCAAAATTTCCAATATTTCCAAAATTACTTTTAACTTTGTAAGAACTGTATTGGAATTCTTACTTTATGTCCCATTTCAAATAAAAAATGTTTATTTAATTGAAATTCTATATATTTCAAAAAAAAGTGCTGCGAAGGTAGTCACATACTTAAGGACATTTTGACAAAAAATTTATTTAAATAATTTCGGCAAAAATTAATTTAGAGTAACGTTTTCTTAATGTTTTCTTTGTGAAAATTGCGTTTACTCATAACAATATTTTGCTTGTATATAGCTCTGATCTGTGTACAGATATTCGACTATGAATTTTGAAAATCCACATTATTTTCAGAGTTACAACCCATTGAAATAATTATCGGCGTTTTTTCTTAAAATTTCTCCCCTGTTGTCGAAAACATGGATAAACCTCACTTCCAAGCATATATTCTCCTAAAATTCCAGTTGAGCCTCTGTACAGAGGTCCTGGGCTATATACAGGCAAAATATTACTATGATAGAAGCATTTTTCACAAAAGGAGACTATTTTGGAAAAGGAGTCATTCTATGTCCTATTTCTTTGCCAAAATATTGGCACTTAAATAATTTTTTGATCAAAAAGTGTCCCGAAAACAATCTTTATAGATGTATTCCAACCCAAGGGATACTAAATATAAATATTGCAAAATCACGGTTCCGAATGTAGCTCGATACCTTAAATTAAAAATATATTTTTGGTTTAAAAATGAAAGCTTATAAAGTGAGGGATTAAATAAATGTCCGTTTGGATGCAAATTTTCAGGGACTGTGGAGGAAAGGAATTGGTTTAATAAAGACAGCAAAAAATTTCGCATTTCCTTCCGTGAAGATAATTTTACAGCTGAGAAGATTTTATCGTTGCCTTAGCTTCCCACTCAATTACATATGGTATGTGCAAGATTTCATTTATTCATAAAAATATTAAAATTGTGCCTCTGAACTCCAGTGTAGCTCGTGATATAATTATTTTCACTGGATCTCAAATCAACAAAAGAAAACGCTCACCAAATTTCAACTTTTCGGACCCAATAGCTCAAAAACGGGAATTTTGATTTATCTATACTTTTCAATAGCCCCTTTTAGAGTGGATTTCTAAAATTTGTTCTTAAGGTGAGTTGTAAACCTGTCTCTCTCTATATACTGACAATGTTAAATTGGTTGTTTTCGATGTATCTTTTCTCGAAATCTGTTATATGTACATGCTTGCAATTTTTCATACAATTAAAATACACCTTTCTCATTATACTGAAATGAGCTTTTAGCTAATTTTGAATTTCTTAATAGTTTATGAAATATTTTATCAAACATTGTAAACTTTGACCCATTTTCACAAAAAAAAAAAAAAAATTGTAAAAATAAATTTTTGTGTTTTTTTACAAAAAGCTAATTTTTTAGTATTTATTAGACATCATTATGAATATACCATAAAATTTACATACCTGTGAACAGTGATTTCTCAGAAAAGGTACATCGAACATCAAAATTTACATTTTGTGATAAATTGATTTTAATGTATACAGTGAGACTTTAATCGGCTAGGAAAATAAAAAATAAAGGCTCAATTTACAATAAAAATACATGTTTTGGTTTATATCAGACGTTTAAATTTTAAACAAAAACAAAGTACTTTGTTTACATTTTTCGCCTTTCAAATGGGCGTGTGCCCAGTTTCAACGATTATTTAAAAATAGGCTTTAAGGGCTCTTCAATGACCCCTAGAGGTTAAAGTATGGTATTTTTAGAAAGGTTAAAATTTATACAATTAAAAATTTAAAATCTCAAATTGTCAAAGAAATAAGATTTTAGCTTTGTAAAAACCCCCTTAAAGGATTTATACTCAACAAAAGAAACATCTGTTATATATTTTAAAGTCTATAAACCGTATGGTTCAAAATCTGAATTTGTTTACTTATAACTCACGTATATTCGTTTCATGTCGATTTTTGTAAAACCACTTCCCAGCGGATCGTTAATACTTTAAGAAACACGCTTGCCGAATTTAAAGTTTGTAGGTTTTATAACTCAAGCCCTCCACACAAAAAAAAGTTGTTCTACTAACAAGAGTACGGTGCACCAATGGTTACCCACTTACTTCTAGATCACAGAAGAGCCCCCACCCTCTTCCCGGCATAGTGCAGAAGACATCAAACAGCATGAGAATGCGCTGCAAGAGCGGCATTGTGGTTATCTGTGTTCATACCATGTAATAAATCTCCATCAATCCCATCTTGTTTCTTCGTATTTGATAAACATGCTTTAAGTAAAATTAATTAATTTTCTTTTATATTTTGCTAAGATATACTTTTAATTGCCTTCATGTCAATTTTCTTCTACATTAGTTTTTAGTTTTTAAAAAAGTAGGCGAAAACATATTTGCTCCTCAACTTTTTTGTACTCATTGGAAACCTCTTCTCCCTCATTTTGCTTATACATAATTTAGCACCTTGAATTTAATCTTTCTTTAATAATAATTTAATAATCTTTCTTTAAGTTTAACTTATTTTTTGTAATTTCTTTCAGGTTTAGTTTTGTTTTGGACTTAAAAAAAATATATCTTCATTGCAGTAGAAGGTGATTCAATGAATTTCAAATATCTGCTCATTAAACAATTTTATCTAACTCTTCGAGAAGCCTATAATATACTTCTTTGTCCATTCTCTTCAAGTGCCATTACCTTGAATAACTTTTTTAGAGAATTCTCCTAAGTTTTCAGCGTTTTAAAGGGGTCACCTTACGAGAAGAGGTTCCATCTATGACTAATTAGTTAAAATATCGATTTCGAAAATTTCTAAAGGTTGTCCCATTATTCCCGATTCTATTCAACGCGCAACGTGAAAGGAATGCTTTTCTGGTCAAAGAAAGTAGCAAATTATCAGTATTATATCAAATATCTTCGGCTATTCAAAAAACAGGTGCTCTCATTAAGAACACGTGACCAGAAAAGGCAAATTTCCCTACATTCATTAGTGGATAAAACAAAAATTAAAGAAGAAAATAAAGATTTTGAAGTAGAAAAATAGTTTAGTAAATTAGAATTTTGCAAGAAAGAAATTTAAGTGATTCCAATTAAAAGAAAACGGATAGGCGCTGCGTAGCGTGGTTAAAATCGAATGTTGCGCAGGGAATTAATCAATTTAAGTCTCATATAAATTGTTCTATTTATTTGTTTCATGAGACTGATTACATTATTTTTGATGGAATATTTGTTGCAAAAATGATTTTTAAAAGTGTCAAATCAATAAATGTAAAACAAATGACCGAGAAAATTAAAAAAAATAATACAATAATTAGTGACACATCTATTAACTCATACCTAATTGTTAAAAGAAGTTACTATTACAAAAGGTGAGATGTTGAGTTTTGAATTTTATGTATATATGTATATCTATATTCATTACGATATCTCTGGAACTATTAGTCACACAGACTTGAAATTAATTGAGCATTATTCTTTTATTGAGCATGATTCTTTTGTTCTGGTTTTGCGGAATTTGTCTTCCAAAAGGGTTGCAGAATGTTGTTCCCATCATGTATGATAATACCTGCCACAAACTCTTACACCGTTGAGTTTTTCCCCGTTCAGATCTTTCCCCAGCGTTAGGATCTTTTCGCTTCCTCTCAGTCCAGATTTTTTTGAAGAAGCGTTATTTTCCCCACCAGAAACGTTGAGTTTTTAATGTAGTTTACTTTTTATTTAACCATTGTCAAATAATCAAAATAATAAATTATAAAAAACAATATCTGATAAATAATTAATTAATCAAAATAATTAGTGCTAAATTTTTTTTTTAAATATTTAAAAAGCACATACATTGTATTTCCTCGATTCTAAGCCTCACCCAAAATTATCAGCATGTTTTTTGAAAAAAATGTTGTCAGATTCTGTCTACATCGTTTCAGTCATAATGTGTATGAATAATAACTTATTGTGTACAACAACCCTCGAGAGGATGTGAGTATGATTACCAGATCGGCAACTTTATCACCCCTCCTTCGTTTTTCACCAAGAAACCATTCAGCTGTTTGAAAAGTGGGAAATTAGAGGGTGTATTTCTCTTGTAAAAAAGTCAGTTTTTCCTGAAATGAAAGAGTTAATCGCAAGGAAAAACAACATACGTGTCATGTTACAATATTGTTAATTTAAGGTATCCGACTATATGTTTGTAACCGTGATTTTGTAAAAGTGCATAAATCGATAATTTTCCTGATATTTAGTGTCACTTAGATTAGAATACATGCATAAATTGTTTTAAGAAAATTTTGACAAAGAAATTATTTAAATACAATATTTTGGGAAAAAAAAATTAACTTAGAATATAGATTTTTTCCAAAATGTTCTTCTTTGTGATAAATGCTTGATTATAATAATATTTTGCCTGTATAACTCAGACCCTCTGTACAGAGGCTCAACTATGATTTCTGAAAAATTCACATTATTTTCAGAGTTACAACCTATTGAATATCGGCGTTTTTTTTCTTAAAATTTCTCCCCTCTGTTGTCGTAAAACATGGATAAACCCACTTTGTAAGTTATATATTTAAAAATTATAGTTTAGTCTCTGTACAGAGGTCTGAGCTATATGCATGCAAAATATTATTATAATAGAAGGATTTTTCATAAAAGAAGAATATTTTGAAAATAGGCCATTTTATGTTCAGGTTTTGTCATAATATTGTACTTAAATTATTTTTTTTTTTTGTAATACTATTCTTAAAAACAATTTTATATACATTTTCTAATCTAAGAGACACTAAATATCATAAATACTATCCATTTATACGCTTTTGCAAAAATCACGGTTCCGAACGTGTAAATCCTTGAAATACGCATATATATATATATATATATATATATATATATATATATATATATATATGCTGTAAGAAAAATATTTTTCGATTAGTTCATTTTTTTTATTATTAGGATGCGTTAAAACTTATGTTTTTATCCACTAAAGAAAAATGCTTGTTATCAAAAATAGAGTTTTTGCATGAATATTCTTTAAGACAGTCCTCTTGGTATTTAATATACTTTTCCCAATAATTTGAACAACAATGTATAGTATCAATACGAAATTAGGAATAAGTTTAATAATTATTAGTGAACCTATGTGCTATCATGCCTTATATAAAATTTATAACCTATCTTTTATATAAGTTTAACGGTTTTATAAGTAATGTTGTATTGTTGCTTTAATGTCGAAGTGTATTTTTATTGAATTTTAAATTCATTGTTATTGTATGGAGGGGGCTCCATGGACATTATGATTGAATATTGGATTTGAAATATTGAAAGTTTGAGAAGCAGTGTTGTAAAAGAGAACATTAAACTGTGCTGTGAAAAGATATACTTTTGGTATTCTACAAAAACGCTGTGATTCTAACGAAAAACTTGTTTTTGTGACAAAACCGTACATAAGATCATATCTTTTTATTATTAATTTAGGCGGAGAAAATCCTTGTTCTTGTAGTCATCCCACCTAAATTATAGAGCTCGCAAACAAAATAATATATCTGGAATGCTTTTTGTCTGAAAGTAGGAGATTGAGCTAGTTTCCGTCTCCCCAGAAAACGTGCCCCAAAAATATTTTATTGAACAATCAGTGTCAGAGAATACGATAAACGAGGAACATAATGAGAAATGAAAAGTTAGTTTTGTTGTCATCCACAATATTTATTGACATTTATTTTAGGTCCGACAAATTAGATAAAATCATGACTGTGACGTATTTCAAATACATCGAAGACATTATTCCCCTTTTTATTTGGTAGGAGAACAAATTGCGTTTTATTAAATTTGTATTCGAACTAGAGGTATATGCGTGGAAATGCTTATTTTTAACCCTTTCAAATATTTTCTTCAACCTTTTTTTTTTTTTTACAAATGATTGACTCTTCTCAGTGATTTGATTTTTTAAATATCAGTAATATATCTGAAAAAGACCCATATATATATAAATTCAGATATATTCTTTGTTTTTACCAAGGATGTTTTTTCTAGTTCTTCCATATGAGGTGTTTTAATCTTTACAAAATATGCAGAAAAAAAAAGGAAATTATGAAATTTGGATTAATATTAAAATTCTAAAGTTGCCATCCTTCAGAAAAGACGATCAGTTTCTGAAGTAAAGAAGGGAAACAATATATAGGTGGTTTATCAAAATAATGGAAACACCTTTGAATAAAAGTGACACTTTGAAATGTACTTCATAAGTATTGAAATGCAATAATAGCAACCAGGTTTTTTTTATAAATACAGTCGGACCTCACTATAATGAAGTCGCTAAATCCCGGAAAAAGGTTCTTTCTATCGAAAATTCGTTATATAGAGGTTCATCTTTCAATATACTTAATAAACCACATAAAACAAATTTTTAGAACACGGTGACTCGGGACATTCCACTGAGGGTGAAAAGAGGGATATCGATGATGTTTCTAGTGAACTACGCAACGGGGGTCAAAGGTTGCACTTCTTGGATGAAACGTCTAGAACCCTATTTCTCGGCGAGTTTAGGTTCTGATAAAACCAGTTTCAAGATTTTTATGACCACCATAAAAATGAGAGTTAAAGAAAGAATAACTCTGAAATTTCTTCAGAAATACTTTTTAAAATGAGTCAGAACAAAAAATTGAATCACAAAAGAAAAAAAAAAATTCGTTATATAGAAAATGCGCTTCGGATATTTAACGAAGGAAATTGTGAAATGTTCAAGGTTCCAGGAAAAAGTTCGCTATAATTGTCATTGATAAAATTATATACAAAAATTAACACTTATCTTGATAATTTATATAGTTTATAATTAACTACTTCACTGCTTATTAAAAGATATGCCACGTAGGCGCGTATAGGACGGATTGAGGGGGAGAGAATAAATAAGCAAATCTTTGAAATAAGTAAAATCCTTCACAAACACTGTCGAGGTCCTTTTATTGCATTTCAAAGCCTTCGAAATAATTTTATGGATAGCAACGCTCAGAGAAGAAAAAGACGGAAAGACGTATATATACGTCAGGGCAACAACTTCTTGGTGGAGACGTTTATATACGCTGGTGGGCCTTAAGAGATTAAAGTTGCACTGTAGCTTTAAGGTTAAAGTATAGTGTTATTGAATTCAATACATTGTTATTGTATGGAGGTGCTGAAATTTTGATTGAATATTAGGTCGCAGATATTAAAAGTTTGAGAAGCACTGCTATAATACAAGTATGAAAAGGGGAGGCAATTTTATTAGTAGAAAAGAAATGGAAACAGAGCAGCGGCCACTGAAAATTGACAGGAATGATAAAACAAAAATACGTCGATGGCGCAACAAAATGATATAAATTTTGTTTATAAATGCTCAACAGTGTTTAATAATTCTTTTACATTCTTCTATAATACATTTTCTTTAAAAAAATATTGTATAACAAAATGCATTGGGGGGAACGGAATACGACATCGGGTGGGTAAATGGAGACGCCAGCACCAATTTCAAAGTCAGCTGTGACAATGGGGAGTGACGAATCATTTTCGAAACATGATACTTTGAGGGTTACAGTAATTATATAAATATGCATTTTGAAAGTTTTAATACACTGGTAAAATAAAAAAATTAATACTTAATTTCTTATTATTACTCATTAATTTTTTTAAAAAAATTCTTAAGTATGTACTATAGATGCGCCTTTTACACATTTTTTTAAATGTTTCTCAAAAACGTGTAGAGAACGGCTTAGATTCGAGTAAATATTGTGATTTGCAACAATGTGTTTAAGGGAGTTGGAAACCTCTCTGTTTCTCTATACTGACAATGTTAAGTTGGCTGTTTTCGATGTACCTTTCTCAAAAATCTGTTTTATACATGTGCTTGAAATTTTTCATACTATTAAAGTAGACTCTTATTATATTAAAATGAGCTTTTAGCTAATTTTGAATTTTTTAAGAATTTATGAAATATTTTTATCAAACATTGCGAAATTTGATTCATTTTTTACTTAAAAAATTTTGTAAAAATTAAATTTTTGAGTGTTTTTAAAAAAGCTCATTTTAGTATATATTAGACATCATTATAAATAAGTCATAGAAAATTTACATACCTGTGAACAGTAGTTTCTTAGAAAAGGTACATCGCACATTAAAATTTACATTTTGAGATAAATTGATTTTAATTTATACAGTGAGACTTCTAATCGGCTGGGAAATAAAAGAATAAAAGGCTCAATTTAAAAATAAAAGATACATGTTTTGGTTCATATCAATCGTTACACTTTTAAGCAAAACAAAGTAATTTGTTTACAATTTTCGCCATTAAAATGGACGTGGCCCAAATTCAACGAATATTTAAAAATACACTTTAAAGGCTTCTAAATACCCCAGAGGTTCAAGTAAGGTATTTTTAGAAAGGTTAAAATCTATACAATTTGAAAATGTAAAAATCTCAAATTGTCAAAAAATAAGATTTTAGCTTTCCAACACCCCAAAAGGTTTTCTTTTCAAACCTTTATAAAAAATAATTAAACATTATTAGAAAATGTTAACATTTTTTGTTTTATATCGACTATCAATAAAAATTATCAGGTAAAAATATCAAAATCTGGGGAGTTTTGAAAATCAGACAATAAGGATTTATGATATCGATTCATATTGGGAGCATTTAATCAATACACTTGGCTAACATTCTTACCGCCTGACCGGAACATCCGTCTGTCAGACGGAGATGATTTGCTTTGATGCCTGTAGATAACGTTGTGGTGTGATTTTTGCAGTGGCTGTGCCTTGACATATTCAATTGGACTCTATCTAGTGAGAGGATCACGTGGTGTTACATGACGACTTTTTTCAACTCACGATATGTGCGATTTTTCTTATGTATCACCGTCTATTAGAACGGATATTCGTATTTGTTATTATTATATTTTAAATACTTTTGCAAGAGCATAGATAATTTTTAATCAGTTATTATAAAAATACTGGCCACAATTCTAGTGATAAAAATATATTGTTGTGCTGGATTTAATCCCACATCTTATTTTAACCATACCCAATTCCATGAGCTAGAAGGACATTTAAAACAGTCCTTAAGGCTGTTTCTCGGTTAATGTTTAAGAATAGGACCCAAATTTGGAATATTTTTTTCAGATATAAAAGAAATGAATATTTTATATGATATTCTGGCTTCACTATCCTTTAGAGAGCAGCATGTGTTATCATACTTCCCATTTTTAACCGAGTTGAATAATTTTTTTTCTGATGTAAAATGTGTTTTGCGTTTTTTCTCGTATACCGTGATGTTAAATGGGATATGCCTTCACGTGTTAAAACGAAAAAGAAAGTATTCATAGAATATTTTGAAGTTTTTAAAAACACTATATTGTTAACAAAGGTATGAGTTATAATATTGCAAATTTTCATGGAAATTGAGGCATTTTTCTGTCGGAAAATGTGCTTCGCGTTTAGTTCAAGCTCTCGCACTTTTACCGAAGACAGTCTTAAGGTAATAAAACTCAAAAATATTTACGTAACTTCTTTGTCAGGTGGATGCTCCTCATTCCCGCAAAAAATTGATGCCGCGAGGTTAAAGGGTTTAATCCATGAAATTCTTTTTCAACTTAAAAGAGCTAGTTTATTCTTGAAATGATCGAAGTAAATGGATAAATTAAACTATTTAATAATTAGTTTTATTAAATCCGTTTTACTACTTTATATTACAAAATTTTATGTAGTTGTGTAACACACGGTTTAATTCGAAGACCAACATGTAGATGGCGGTACTTGTAACGGAAGCATTACTGGCCAAAGCTCTGTAGTACCGCCAGAGAAAGTTGGGAACTGAACGAGTGAACTTTACTCGTTTCGCTGTCCAATCCTGGAATATGTATTATATTTAATTTCCTCTAAATTTTTAATCTGTATTGTGTCTAAATGTCTGTCCATTGTAACTGTGTTGTTTTGTGTCATTAAAACTATTTTAAATTACCCCGAGATCTTATCCATTATTTTGGTTTACCCAGTAATGACGTAAGAGAACCGTTACAAATTGGCGCCAAAACGTCGGGCCGATCCGAACACACAATTCTCAACTTCTTCTCGCTTTTTCTACTTTGGTTGAGGCGTTGTCATCCGACAACAAATAGAGAATTCGCAACCCTGCGAATAAATAAATATTGTTTTCATCCAGAAAACTTGTGAGCAGATAAGTGTTGTATATTCTAAATAATCTTACTCTGTTATTCTGTATAAGAACAGTGATTATATATTATTGCTCTTAGTATGTATTGTGTGTTAGAGTTGTAATTATCTTGTATGATTTTCAGTTTAGAAAGATGGCAATGTATTTTTTACTCCCGTTATGATTAGGTATAAAAATAAATAAATCTTTCGTCTATTAGTTTTTAGCTTCACTGATTTTTATCAACAAAATAAAAACACAGTCGGACCTCTATATAACGAAGTCTCTAAACTCCTAAGTTCGTTATATGGAAAATTCGTTCTATAGAGGTCCATCTTTCAATATACTTTATAAATCACATAAAACAAATTTTAAATTCATTAAAACTATACATTAATATATAAGGTAATTATTCACATCTTTTTGAAAATTAATATCTATTTATTTTATACATCTTACCCATCAAGAAGAAAAAGAAGAAAGAAAAGAACTGCAAGGGAAACAAGAAAAAGAATGTCGAAGAATACACTGTATTTTCAATATTAAGAAAATAATTTTATATTCAAATTAATGAATTTTAAGGGCATTTTCTAATTTAAAGCATACAAGTAATATTAAACATACATCATTTTATAACTAGGACACGAGACAACACCACTGAGTGGGGGATAACGAAGATTTTTCTAGTGAACTGGACAATGGGGGTTAAAGGTTGTTCTTCTTGGATGAAACGTTCAAAACTCAATTAATTGCTTTAGGTGAGTTAGGATCTAATAAACATTAGTTCAAGATTTATGACCACCATAAACTAAGTTAAAGATAGAATAACTTTGAAATGTTAAGAAATAATTTAAAAAAAGGAGAACAAAAATTGAATCACAAAAGAAAAAGCTCATTCTATAGAAAATGCACTTCGCTATAGCAGAGGTTTTTTTACGAAGAAAATTGTTAAATGCTCAAGGTTCCAGGAAAAAGTTCGCTATATAGAAAAATTCGCAATATAGAGATTTGTTGTATGGAGGTTTGACTGTATAAACAAACAATATTATTCGCAAAATTTGGCGAATTGAGAAACCATGTAGGCTATGGATTAGACCCCTTGAATTCCGCAAAATCATTATTCAGAATTAAAACGTGGACGTTAAGCTTATTTATCAAAACCACAAATTTATCAAGCAAATTGGGTCGGGACAGAATGGCAGATTGATTGGTGGTTGAGAGAATTGATTTCACGCCTTTACTGGCAAAGATCAGGTTTCCGAATGATTCATTGTGCCCACAGACACCTTATTACTGCTTCTTTTACCGCTAGAGACAGGTATTGTGTTAAAATGATATGGATGGGTGTTATTTGAAGCTAAAAATGCAGTATTTTTTGGATAATTTTCAGAAACTGTTTCCTTTTTCTGGTTTTCAAAATAAGGCTTATTATATTAAGTAGGGGATTTTGCCCCCAAAGTCGTTAGCTGTAATGAGGCTACAAAAAGTGAATATTTTTAAAAGTGCTTCCATATAATTTTGCGCAAATGTAATGTTATAAAGATTATATATTTAAATTAAGTGGAATAGATATACGGAGGTTCAGCGTTGAAGAAATGAATTGTTATGTGCAGAGGACAACACATCGATGAATAGGGTTTGGATTTTTCTAGTTAGTTAATTATTTCAGTTTGCTTCTATAACTTTTCTCAAAAAATGTATTTATTTTTTCATTATATTTAACTCGTTGGTAAAAAAAAAAGATTTTATTAAATCCAAATATTAATCGCACGAATGTTGAAATTCATTGTTATAAAAATATATAAATTGCACTCATGTTCTTAAAAGAAAACCCTAGTTTTTTTTTGCATAAATATACAGGATATTTATAAGTTAAAGTATCCGACTACGTTCGGAACCATGATTTTAAAAAAGCGCTTAAATAAGTAATTTTCATGATATTTAGCGTCACTCAGATTAGAGTGAGTGAGTTAATATTAACGTCGCATCTGTTCAGCTACACGAGGGCTTTTGGCGACGGACCACGTAATTTTGGAACCATGGTCAAGTGACGTGGACGACACCTGATCTGGCACACCCTCTCCTAACTACCACACCACACCAACGGGGAGGACGTTTCACCTCTTGAAGATTTAACGTGCATCGCTGCCCTACACGGCGGGTCTTTAGTGGTACTGGGATCAACTCATGACATGCCTGCCATGGTTGGATACCTTAACCACCGGGCTACCGCAGCCCCCACTCAGATTAGAATACAAGCATAAAATGGTTTTAAGGAAATTTTGACAAAAAAAATTATTTAAATATAATATTTTGGCCAAAAATTAACTTAGAATAATCTTTTTTCCAAATGTTCTCCGTTTGTGAAAATGGTTTTATTATAATAATATTTAGCCTATATATAGCTTAGACCCTCTCTACGGAGGCTTATCTAGAATTTTTGAAAAATTCACATTATTTTCAGAGTTACCACCAATTGGAAATAATTATTGGCGCTTTTTTCTTAAAATTTTCCCCCTCTGTTGTCGTAAAAATATGAATAAGCCCACTTCTAAGTTATATATTTCAAAAATTCTAGTTGAGCCTCTGTACAGAGGTCTGAGCTATATACAGGTAAAATATTATTCTAATAATTGCATTTTTCAGAAAAAGGAGAACATTTGGAAAAAGGATTATTCTAATTTTTTATCGTCATACAAAAATTGAATTTAACATTGAAAATGTTATTTTAAAAATAAATATATGCTAAAATATGGAATTTTGTAAAATGTTTATTTTTCAAATCCTACTATTAGTTCACTTCTTCACTATATATATATCTTATTCAAATTTTCAATCGTTAATAAAATACTCCTCTTTCATCCAATCTGTTCAAATACATTTTTAAAACATGTAATGGATGACACTTAAAGTTAATAAAGTTTCTTCAAATATTGATTCGTTAATTTAATTTTATGTTTTAATGTTAAATTTTTTTGTTTTATTTCTGACGAAGCTAGAGTTATCTACAACAAATATGGCGCCAGTAAGTTTTGCTAACGAAGTAGGAATAGACTTTGCCTTAAAAAGAAATATTACTCGTTTATTTAGTGATGGGTATTTTGCAATAAAGTTATAAGAACTTATGCGCGTTTTGGAGATAAAGATCTTGAGTATTATTATTATGAAATGTAGGGATTCTCTCTTAACATGCAAACTTTTGTCTCCCTGTTTTTTGTTATGATTTTGTTTCAGGGGCCTCAACCCCGCTTATAGTAGTATCGTCCAGTGTCAGAGTCACATTT
>BMAU01009786.1:0-198522 GCA_019973935.1 Trichonephila clavipes | reverse complement strand
TAAATATATATATGATGTTTTTGAGGTTGTATTTACAAGCTTTATGCTTATAACAAGCATTGCAATAAGTTTCGTTACAATATTTGGTTATTTTATTTTATTTTATTTTTATTTCTTCTTATTTTAATTTTCTACTTTGTCTTTAATTATTACATCTGTGTTTTTTGTTACTATTTTATTGCTAGGTTTTTGTATATATTCTTCATTATATTCTTTTTTCTATTTTTTCATATTTATTCGGAAACTCTTTTTTGCTTATTTTTGATATATATTATTCAACATGTTTGTTTGTGCTTTATGAATACACTAGTTTTCTAGTTCAATTATGCAATCTTTGATGACTGTAATCTTAACTTCATTTTAGCGACTGGCAATTAGATCAGCTTTTTAGCCTATGTATGCTCGGTGTCACACTATTATGGTATGTGTGATATCGTCAAACAGTGACCATAGTTTGTAGGCAGTTTTTGGAAGTTGTTTTGGAAATTTCCCCCCCTGTTTTTTATCCTTTGTGATAGGTACGAGTTATTCTCCATTCTTCTTATTTACTTCGTTTGAGTAGAGATTTTTCTTATTAACCTCTATTGCAAATATTTTTGTGTATACATATTTATATTTGTCTATTTCTTCCGGATTCCTACGGTAGTTTAATTTTCAAATTCTATTCTGTTGATGTTATATTCACCCACGTGGGTTTTTAAGCCTTTGCCTTGGTTTATTTCCTATGTTATTATGTCGAAAGTTTCCACTGAAGGGGAAGGTTGAGATCTCGCAAAACACTGTTTAACCCTGTTTCACTGTCCTAAGCCAGTGACAGCTCGGGAAACCATAATAGTTTTTTTTCACTCTAGCTATATTTCTCTTTTTTGGTTTGTAATGGTTCCATGTTCTTGGTTCCTTCGGTTTGTTCTTAAGATGTTTTAGGATTTATTAATCTTCTTTTTAATTTATTTATTTATTTATTATATATATATATATATATATATATATATATATATATATATGTATGTGTGTGTATAAATATATATATATATAAATATATGTGTATATATATATATATATATATATATATATATATATATGTATGTTATGTGTGGTGCGTGCGGGCGCGTGCGTGCGTGTGTGTGTGTGTATCCATTTTTTATACCTGTACGAGGTGTCGCAAAAATAAGTGACGAATTGAAATATCAAATAAAAATAGAGTGGAAGGCGATAAAAATGTACGGTTTACCGCATTCTGCTTTGGTACCAGGGAAATTAACCAGTTTCAAAATGGTTTCTTAGTTCGTTAACAGATGGTACTTCTAACTGAAAAAAAACTATAAACCAATGATTTATGTCCTTCTCGTCAGGCATTTCAGCATTCTTGTTAGTGTTTCGAAAATGGTTTACCTTCTGGAACACGCACTGGAAAAAAACGCATACTTTACTTACTGGAAAAGAAAATCACAATTCAAGGTTCAAAATTAGTTACGAACTTTGTCAACAGATGGCGCTTCTAAACGGAAAAACAGTAATAAAATGTTTTTTGCTCGTTTCGTCAGACATGTGAGCATTCTGGAACTAGGGATGGCGATCTGAGATCGACTAATCGAAGAATCAATTTCTCTGGCCCTAAAAATCGATTTTTTAAGTAGATATGCACCACTGAATCGATTCAGTGACGATATTCGATTTTTTGTTTCGGTCAAAACCATAAAACTATTTACAATTAGTTGAATGTACTGTCTTTATGTTGTGTACTTGAAGTATGATCCTATACTTTACTGACAAGAGCAAAAGTCTCTATTTATCATCACGTTCACTCAATAGCCATGATGTATATGAGTACCGCGGGATCATCTGTTCCTTGTAAGAACCTGTTTTCGATTGCCGGCAACATCGCAAGAGATGAGCGGAACCGCTTGGATCCCAGTACACCATATAGACTGTTGTTTTTAAAAAGCTTAGACATTAAGCATTGGGAACTATAAGCTTTGTTATCTATTTTCGAAACTTTTTAATGTTACAAATACATTTAGAAAATAATTGTCTGCTTTTATACCTGATACTCTTTGATACGGCAATAAAAATAATTGTAACTGTCGAAAACCCTGAACTAAAAGATTCCCTGATTTTACTGATAAGAGATCGTTTATTATGGTATCTTTCTTGTTTTACGTAAAATAGATTTATATTTACACTGTAAATGCAGACTTGAAAAAAAAATCGATCTTTTAGACTTCGATTTTTTAGTTAATGGATTAATCAGGTAGCGATTCGAATCAATTTAAAAATCGATTTTTTTCAGAAAGAATCGCCATCCCTATCTGGAACGTGTTTCGAAAATAGTTTACTCGTTGGAACTCGTCAGAATATTAATGTGTCTGACAAAACAATCATTAAAATTTTTAAAATACTTTTCACTCATAAGTGCCATCTGCTGACGAACTTTGTAACTAATTCTTAAACTTCTTGAGAATAAAATAATTAATTACCAAAGAAGAATGTAGCAAACCCCATACATTTTTATCCCCTACCAAGTTTTTTTAAAAATAATTTTTCGAATTGTGAATTACTTTTAGAACGCCTAGTACTATATACAAACACAATTAATAATCGCGCTGATTTTACTTTTGTAGTTTTTCATAATGGTATTAACATCTCCAATTATTAATTCTCTATGAATGTATTACTTTTATTGCCGAACTTTTAAATATCAACCATACTGTAAAAAGGATCATGCAGCGTAAAGGCGCTTCTAAACATTTGTTTTGTTCGGATTTCCTTTCTTTTATGGAAACACTACAAAATATTTTCTCTTACAATAATATCCTTGTGGAAATTCAAAGGAACCTTAAAATTTTTAAGGAGTCAAATATCTTAGTGTTTTTTACTTTTATTCGGGGCCATACTGGGATTTTTGGAAGCGAAAAGGTTGATTTTGAAGCGAAAGTCCACAACCAAGAGGGAGATTGAAATATCAGTTAACAATTCATCAGGCAATTTCTTTTAGAAGAAAAAAATAACTGAAGAAAATGTTGTATTTCTGTGGAACACTCAGTACACGCAATCAGCTCATTTATTTGTGACAAAGATGTTTTTTACTACCATTTTGCAAAGACTGTCTTGTGATCACTTTTTTACAAATTATACAAACACACAATTCCTTACAGGTCGTGGTAATTTTAAAGTGTACTTTAATAGATTTAATCTATGCCCTTTCAAACTTTGTGACTTCATTGCTGGTGGTAGGCAAGGTGAACATCTTATCCATTTTTTACACCCTTTTATAAGCTTCACTTGTATGTAACGGAATCTTTGAGCTCAATTTTTACCCACATTCAAAGGTCAAATTAATTCGAAAGTTTGCTCTCTTGTCCAGGACCGATGACAATAATTTTGTTCCATTGTCCTGACCAGGATCATCAGGACTAACAATTTCCCATTTTCAGATACCATCCCTCATCTGGCGACTAATTTCAGATCCCATTTTCAGATTTGACGACTAAAAGATTAAGTTACAACTTAGTTCGATTAACTATAAAAGGGTGTTTTTTAGCATTTTTAAACTGTAGTTTATTGTTCAAAATTTAAAAAGAAAGACAATGCCAGAAAAATAAACTGCATGCTCCTAAAATCAACTAACCTCCTAATTTTTTCAACGTTTCAAGTATACTCGTTCACATTATTTTGTATTTTCATTGATTTGATTTTGAAAATTTTTCACTCCTCAGTTTTTGTATCTTCATTGAAATTGTTGTACTGCATAATTATTTTATTTTGTAATGCACGTTTTGTTTTTGTAACTTATTTGTTTTTGTCATGTCATTGTTTCTCCAAATTGATTTTTTAAAACTTTTTATTTTATTTATCTTATATATTTTGTTTGTTTTTACTTCTGTAAGACCCGTACGATACTTGTGGGGTGCACTGGAATTATTTTATCAATGTTCAATAGAAAAAATAAATTGCCCAAGTTATTAAGATAATGCTTCCTGCCATAAACTGAATATTGTGAAGAAGGTACTCCAAATCAAAGAAATCCATCACATAGATTAAGTAACCTTATCACCGGAATTTAAATCCACTGAGAATATATAGCAAAACGTTTCCATATAATGATAAAATAAGTCCTATTGATACAAATGAATTGATTTAAAACATCTTTAATGCCTGCATTACAAATTTCAATTCGATTATTACTAAAACGTGTTCCCTCTGTGAGGTCCCCCCCCGATGGGACCTCTGTTCTACTCTATCCACGTGACCTGTCTCTGTGTGGAGGAAGGAAGAACTACTAAATTCATTCATACTAAAATCTGTTTATTAAGATCTTAGTTTAAACACAATACAACAACAAGAATAATCCAAGGAGTATGACCAAGAACGAGAAGACGCAACACGTATACCAATCGATAGCGCAACTAACCACTGAACCTAGCTTAATAGATTAGTCAAGGCATTATACTTAAAGTTTTAACTTATCAATCTTACCTCTACATCCTAGAAAAACAGCTATGGTCCGTATCACTTCTGTTCTGGCTTTAATCCGATTATACTCCGTTGGGCTTGGGCCCACTTTTGGTTAATCTTCACCGGCACTGTTAGACTAATTTCCAGGATTAAGATTCCTCTTTTAGCCTATATCTTATATCACCTGCGGCTACCTTTCTACTTAACTACGACTACCTTTCTACTTTCTACGACTTCACTTAACCATTCCACTTAGCGTCCTCGCGAATTCTAAACTTCCCATATATATATAAGATTCCTAATTTACATATACACGTTCTTCTTCTTGAGTTGGTTGGAAAGAACTGCCATTCTGGCCCCAGAAAAGAACCCCAATAGGACAGTTAATGGAAATCCCGATAAAAGTCCCGTCACAATTCTATTCTTAATAGACGTAGACTTATGATCAAGAACACAGAATGAGCAATGACATATTAATAGTGTGAGTAAGGATTTAGCGCATGCTAATGTTTTCACATTATTTTTCCTATAACGGTGATTTAAAATTTTTTAATATTGTGTATAAACGTGTCTTGTGAAATCTTTTAGCAATACAGGCATTTTCGTTGGAATAGTAATTCAAAAATATGATGGATTGTATAATGTTTATCCATATTTAGATATTTTGAAATTATGTTATGTTTAAAAGTAAAAAAAAACTCTAAAACGAATAGAACTGTAGTACTTTTGAACTACGCCATGATTTTTATGTAACCTTTTATATTATGATAGTTACCATCTATTGAATCAACTTTAAGTGTGATAAGTAATTTTTAAAAATAATTCTAAATAAAACTTTATGATGTGTCTTATAACAGAAATTATTTCAGATCCGTTCTCTAACAATTGAGTTTTGTTCCGGAATTGAGGATTTATATTTTGAATTCGGGTAAAGTACAATAAAATAAAAAATTATTTTCGCCGTTTATTTTAAATATTCATTTTTATCACATTTTTTTTTTTAAAAAAATTATTACGAAGTTTTCTTAAGGTTCTTTCACGCTTAATCGCTTTATTTTGTTTTCTAAAAAATTATTGAATTTTGAACTTTACCTTGAATTGATTTTTAAAACTCTTTGTAGATTCTTTTACAGCTGTAAGATAACAAATAATTTTTCAACCTAAGGACCAGATCATTTTTCACAAATCGTATCTAGTTCTTTCTAAAACCTATAACTCAGTCTTTGTTCGTTCAACTCAAGTTAATAAGCCTTCAAAGACCCAGAAGATTCTCTTAAGTTTTCAGAATTTTATTGAAGAAACTCTTCTAAGTGGAGAAACGATCCATGACTAATTAACTAACATATCGATCCCCTATTTTCCAAAATTTTTTCCATTTTTCTAGATCTTATTCCCCACCCTCCGTACGTGAGAGGCTTTTCTGGTTAATACGTGCAGCTTGCGTTGAAGATATATCTGCTATTTGACATGTCAAAAGCAGGTACTGGCATTAAGAACAAATTACCAGAAAAGTTATTTCGATAATTACTGAATAAGAATTTTTAATGGACAAGAGCACGATAATGCGTGAAAAATTGAGGCAAAAATTTATTTATAGAAAGAGAATTCTGGTACCTTAAAGGAAGAAATCTTAATAAATTGGTTTTGGGGAAATGTACCATACAAAAATAAGGGCGTGTTTTTAATAGGGTAATATAGAACTTACCTTGGAAGAAATTTTCTTTTCTACCCTACCGAACTGACTCATTTCTTAATGGATTAGTTGATAATTTTTTCTTTGATTATTTCTTATGCATTGAAACTCAGAAATAAATAGAATAATTGTAAAAAAATATCCCTAAAACGCGTAGAAAATTAGCAATAGTTTATTTTAAAAAAATCGTTCAGATATACATAGTGAGTCTATTAAATTCCAGGACTGGAGCTAGTACAACGAAACTAAAGGTTGTATCACACGTATATTTTTCATGTAATTTTTTCGTCCAATTTTTGGTCTAATCTGAGGGAGAAGGGTTGCCGTAAAAAACGACATGCTCTGACGTCAGCCACGCTCTATCTCCACATTGAAAAATTACTCACCGATTTTTGTGCTTCGGAAAACGAACATCAAAAATTATTTCTTTTATTTTCGCTCGCGTTTTTGTTGATGGGTGTAAACAGAAATAGAGCGCCGTTCTATTTAAAATATTATACGCATTAAAATATTGTACACCGTTAAAATGTTTTACGGCATATAGACGAAACCGAAGCCGCCACCTTGTTTATGACGTAGGGTGCCAAAGAACTCCATTGGCTGAAATTTCAAGCAATTTTTATTTGGAACAACTTTTTGAGCCCGCTAGCAAAAAATTGCTCTAAAGTGGTTGCTATGGCAACTGAGTAAGAATTGCACGAATTGGACGAAAAGTTGCTGGAAACGTGTACGTGTGATACGGCCTTAAGAATTGTAAACTGAATAAAACCGAAAACAATTAACAGACTTTTTAGTAAAATTTACATAAAATAAAAAAAAATTAAAAAACAAACAAACTGAAAGTCAATCATATGTATGGTTTTCAGATGATAATAATTTTACGTTTCTTCTGTTATTCATTAAGTATTTGTATTTTGTAATTTATTTTTTAATTCAAATAAAAATAAAAAGAATTATGTATTTTTTGAGCTAACAAGAATTGTGCAAGAAGAAAAAAAATTTAGAGAGAAGTAATAGGGAACTTTCAATATCAATAAACAAAGACAGAAAAAACAACATTATTTTAAACAGTATTAACAAACCCTGAAAGAGTTATTTTTCAATCGGGGTTAACCTTTGATGCGAGTTTCATGGACTTTTTCTCTTAGTCCTGAATTAACTCGGACATTATTTCGAAATGCTAAGATTGCTTGCTGTGCCACAAAGAGGATTAAATATCCCCCCACCCCCAACAAAAAGGTTTCTGTTTTCATTGGGCTACACATGTGTGTAATTTAGTTCATGAAAGAGTTCTAGATCGTTGGATTGGTAACAAATAGGTCATTTTTTCTTAACGTCTAAATGCATAGTTTTTTTTAAAATACAAATTAGAGATATAAAAAGCACACTAGAAAAACTTTATAACGTTAAAAAATAATATTTTTATATGGAAAAACAAGAATATATATATATATATATTTCCAATAAGTATCTTAGAGCTTAAGAAATATGTAATATAAAATATATTAATATGTGTTATTTTGTCAGTAACTATTCCAAAAAATTTCTTTTAAAAATATTGCTTATCACAAAGGTTATAAAAAATTATAATGAAAAGCATTTCAATAACAGTTTTTAAAACCTCCATATGAATACACTTTGACTTTTTTCATCCTTAATAATTTGGTTTTCTATGCAGCTTTTTTTTCCCGAGGAAATTTTTTATATTCTAAGGGCCACACACAGAAGTCGACAGAAGTTAAAAAGCGTTCCAGATAAAATTTTACAAATCCATGTACAAGATCTTAGGAAGGGAAATATTTGCATTTCTAATTATATATATATATATATATATAATAAACTTGTATATCACAAATTAAAAGAAATTAACGTTCATAATGCACTTAAGCGAAATGTTTCAAGTTTAATAGTTGTATCTTTAAGTAAAATATTCCATAAAATGTCACTGAAAAAGGCTTTCTGAGTAAATTTTGAAACATTTATGAATAGATGTCAACTTTCTGTCACCAGTTGACTAAGTATTATTGGGATTAGCTCTGTGTCAACATTCACATTACTGCTAGCACCAATGATGAAGCAAATTCCTTAGACCTCTCATGCCTTGCTTTAAATATAATTAATTAATATTTTGTCTTTAAGAACAGAGTTTTCTATCAAATATATAAAATAAAGTTAAATATGAAAAACAAATATCGAGAAGCAAGGCATAAGAAAATCGGAAAATGACAAAAATTTTACGAATTTATTTGCCAAATTTCCCTTCAAAGTAATAAATTATTTTTTAAAAAATATCACTATGTCCCGTCATTACCTTACCTAAGTTAATATTTTTTAAATAAATTCGATAAACATAAAAAAGTGTAAAAAAAAAGTATTAAAATGCAAACACTTCCGGTTTCGATATCGAACTTCCGATTCGTTTTTGCGGCTCTCTCTTGACATAAAAACTGTTATAACTTCGTAAATAATTGAAGTACAAACAAAAGTAAAGTATTTTTAGAAAGCAAAAAATTCAACTATGTAAAATTTAAAGTAAAAAAAAAAATTCGTCCTTTTCATTGAAATTGATGTTTTTGCACTAGTGAGGCGTCTTAAATTTTATACACTTGTTCAAAATAAAGCTCTTCATAATTTATATATCAAGTTTCAAAAAAAAATTTTTTTAAAGAGTTTTTTTTATTTGAATTTTAATTATTTTTTTTTCTTAAAATTTTAAAATTTTTGTTATAATTGTATTTAAAAAAATATTTTTTCCCCTAAATTTCTTAAAAGTTAATATAAATTCAAGATGAAACATTTTTATACCAAGTAAAATTTGTTTTGTAAATTTTGTTCAATTTTGTACTTCAGAAGCCTGCGCGGTGTAAAATATTGATTTTCATATTTTTGAAAAATTGCCCAATTTTTATTTCTTTATAGCTTTTAAAATCTTTTCTAAAATTCTGTAAAAATTTGATAAATAATGTAAATGTATATGATAATCATGTGGTAAAAATTTCAAATTATTGTTTTGTTGTATTGCTAAGTTACATTGGTTTGAAGAAGGATATTTTTTTCGAGGCCTGAGAACCATAAGTATGGTCAAGACTCAACACACTCAATCTTTTGCTCACGGGGTTTTAATTTATCTTTTAGACATAGTGCATACTTCATTCTCTCTTAATCTCTAGTTTAAATTATTTTAAAAGGGAATCTATGTAAACAAACTATGAGATTATTTCATTTCATTTCTTAATATGTATGCATACTATTTGGATAATCCATTTGTATATGCTGAAAGAAGTAAAATGTGAAAAAGCTTTCAAATATTATTCCATAGAATAAGAGTAAATCTCACAGTAATGTGAAACAACACGATATAGTATCATTAAATCTTATATTGTATACCGAAATGCTTTGTCCGTTTTTAGAACATAAAACAGAGAAATAAATTTTTCATACCATGAATAAACTTTATTGAATAATATGATTGTCATCCTTATTTAAGGCTTCTTGTTAGCGTTAGGGAAATTTGTAAATCTCATCTTTAAAAATTGCTCTATCCCTTGAAGCGATAAACTGAATCAGTGTTTGTCTGATATCTTCTTCGTTTTTGAGCCTTTTGTGCCCACAAAACAAATTTTGTAAGGACAGAAACAATTGAAAATTGGAGGATTCTAGGTCCAAGAAGTATGTGGTAGAAGTGGTAGAATATCTCAGCCTATATCTGCAAGTTTCTAAGGAGCCCCTAAAGCAGATTGTGGCTTGGCATTATCACAAAGCGGTATTATGTTTCTCCTGTCAAATATCTCCGACCTCATTGTCTTGATGTTTTTAAACTATCCAATTGCTGACTGTACCTCTTCGAATCCTGGTTTACGTTCAGTTTCAAAAGCTCAAAATGTACGAGGGTTGGAGCAAAAGTCATGGCAACTATTTTTTTTCTTGAAGATACCAGTACGGTTGGAAAATGTGACATATACAGACGAAAGAACAAGGTTTTAACTACATTGTGGATAACGAATAGCACTGAAATATCGCAGCACACTAATTTATGACAGTAGTATACAGGGCAATATGGCCTTCATGGTGCAAAAGAATGACAACGCAGTACGCATAAAGTTGACACTGGGCCTAAAGACCTTCAATGTAGTCCCCTGCTACTGTCACCACACACTGCCAACGATGTGGGATGCTCTGAATACCACCAGCCTTAGCATTTGCCGCACCATGTTTGAATCCTCCTGAACGTTGATCATCACAGGTTGACACACGTCCTTGCTGAAACTTTCCTACCCACCGCGCTACTGTACGGTATGGTAGGGCATTATTCCCAAGGACTTCCACTAATTCATTGTGACATTTCAACATATTTATCCCTCGGAGAACGGCTATTTTGATGTAAGTGCGTTGCTCAACACGGGTTACTTCCATCTTGCACGGCACTCACCATCTGACTGATTTCACAGCCCTTTCTGAGCTAATACCAGCTATCATAGAGCCATCTGTTGTTATGCATACGTTCTATGCCTGCAGAACTTCCACATGACACATATAGGCTTGTGATCCGTTCACATATCTACAAGAAAAAAAATAGTTGCCATGACTTATGCCCCAACCCTCGTATTAGTGTTCTCGAATGTTCCACCATATACACAATATTCTCTTTTGCTCAGGTTCCCCTGCAGCGTAGAGGTGAAGGATGCAGGTCTTCCAGGGATCCGTTATGCTTTTTACTTAGGATGTTTTCATAGCATAATCCATTTTTCATCATCGTTTACCTCATGGTCCAATAAGAGTTCAATTTAATTCCGTGCAAGCAGAGAGTTGCATTTGATGACTCAATCATTCAAATTCTTCTTACTTTACTTATGAGCATCCATCTCGAATATTTCTACACAATCCTCTATTCTGATGTGGCCCAAAGTGGTTTTTTGAGCTGAATCGCAAGCCTTTCTGAATCTGAAACTTGATGTAATCGGAGCGGATAGAGCTTTGTAGTACAACCAATATTTATCAATGATCTTACATCAGGGGTGCTCAACCTTTTTTCTGATGGGCTGCATATACATATGCCAGCTATTTCACGCGGGCCACAACATGAGGGTAAATGGGAAGGGAGGGGGAAATGCCTTAAAACCAAGATAGAATTGCAAATTTAAAATGCGGAAAATTGATCAAATATTATATCTTCTGTTTTGCATGTTTCATAATTATTATTTTTAATATTTTTCTAATTTATTTTTGCCACTAACACTAAATTAGAAGCATTTAAGAAACAGTCCTTCACAATTTCTGCATCAGTAAGCGGATTCATATTATTACCAATAATGTAACAAACTTCATGGCATGTCTTTGTTAGCGTTGTGATATTACCACTGACAAAACACTTTGTTGTTGCTGCAAAAATTATTCAAGAAAAAGCCTAATTTTCACCTCTTGAAAGTGATCTTCGAGGAAAAGAGTCATTGAATGATTCCTGTTTATTGATATTTTTAAATACAGCACTTTCGTGACAAATCAAACAATTACTGATCCATGTTTGTTTTTCGCTACAAAATAGTCACCTTTCGAATCGTCTTGAAACGATCTATTTTCTTCGAATATTTTTCACTTGCAAGTTATGCAAGGTAATTGAAAATTAATTCCACCCACTGTTCATTCCAATGTTATCTGTTACCCCCAATCGTAACTGTTCCAAATAGAAAAATAATATCAATTCGTACCCGTACGACACCAACAGCAAAAAAGCAAAATTGATATATTTAATTTCTTGACAAAGAATTTACCACCAAGTTTTTTATGCAATGTTCTTAAATAAATGAATTTCTCAAAGCAATGGGCCTTTACCGGGCCACTAAAAAGGCTCGGTGGGTCGCAGGTTAAGTATATCGCTGTCCTACATTTTATTCCATAAATAGATGAATATAAGGCTTCAGTGAACAAGAAGCTGAAAAATTGTATAAGTTTACTTAACCGTATCTTGGACCTTGGGAAGATTACATCCCACCTATATGATCTTACAAAGTACACCGGTAGGAAGCACAAAACCTATTATAATATATTGGTCTTGCTATTATAACGATGGGTAGACTAATTCTAATACTCATCTTTTATTTTCAAATTAACCTTGTCACCATATGGGTCACAAGGTATAATGGTTTAATTTAATCACTATTAAATAAAAAAAAATTTATTACGGTTAATGGTTTCTTGAGAAGTATCTTTCCCACACTTCTAAAATTTAAATATATACTAGAGAATCAGACAGACGTTGTCCTGTACACACATCTTAAATTGAAAAGATATTAATTAAAAACGCTAAAAAGCGTGAATCGTCTGCATTTTCGTAACAATAAAGACCTTGTTTGACCAGTTTGGCTGAAAATCAATTTTCGACGCCAACTAACGTCTTTTTCAATTCCTACTATTAGCTGACGATCTCTATACATATTTTATTTGTTTGTTTGTTTATTTATTTATCGTGGTGAAATTTTCAATCGTTAATAAAATACATTTTAAAGCGCTCAATTGAGCTGAAATGTAATGTACATGATTATTTTGGTTGACAATACAATAATTTGATTATAATTAATAAAGTTAATTGATTAAAACTAATTATTTTAAAAATTACAAATACAGCCACGTTGGCGACTTAGCGACCCTTTTGACGACTTATGCCAAAATTTGAAAAGGTTTTTTTCTCACGTATTAAAGCATTCAGTTGAAAGGAAATTTTATATACACGATTGTTTTGGATGACAATACGATACTTTAATGATAATAAATAAACATTAATTACCCCTTACTGTTGTGAGTCTGTCATATGTATATACATATTTATATTAATTGCAAATATTTAATAAAAAGTAGCTAAAATAAATTTTTCTTGGTTGATCTAAGCAGGAATTGATTTTAAATTTTTTTTTATATTACTTATTTGTAAAAATGGCGTCGTTACAATAATGCAGGTGAATGTTCAGTTTTAATTTTTGAATATTTTTAATTAATATCTTTTTAACTAATTGCGATATCGGACCGAATTGTGAATCTAAACCATTCTCAAATTTACTTGAACCCACACAAAAAATTTAATCGAAATCGGTCTAGCCGTGTAGGAGGAGTTTAGAGACATACACAAGCACAGAATATTTTTATATATAAAGATAAACATATAAAATTCGGCGGAATAAAATATATTTCCTTAAATGCTATTGTTTGATTATTAAAAATTATTTTTTAAAAAATGAAAAAACTGCGAGAAAGTGAAATAAATGGCCCACGAAAGAGTTAATGAAAAAGGAATAGTAAATTATTTACGCGAAAGTACTAAAAAATAATTTTGTTCAAAGATTAATAACAATAATAATTATGCAAGCATTGCTGTGTAAGTAAACAAAAAATTATAATTTTCTAATTAAAGCTTTCATGCACAAGGAATTTAAAAGAAAAATTATTTTACAAAATGTCAAATAACAAAGATACCATAACATAAAAAAATAATTCATTAAATAAACTTTTTAAAGAGTTAGTTTTTTATGGAACAAGAACAGGAATGTTTGGAAAAATTACATTAAGAAATGTCAAATTAAAAACGACCAAGACGGAAATTGCAATAAAGAAGAGTAATTAAAAGTAAGACTTGTATGAAAGCATATTTTCTTCGTAAAATAACAATGCATTGTTAAAATATTCCAAAAAAGAATCTTTTTAAATAAAAATGGTAACGAGTTAAGAGTTTTTAAATAATAATAAAAAACAGATGTAAGTGTCACCAGTATTTGAATTCAAGTTTTACTTTTACTATAATTCTTTAGCATTCGTCGAAAAATATCTAACGCAAGTTTACAGAGTATTTAATAATGTATTCTGTAAAACTATTTACCTTTTCGAATTTGCTTTTTAATGAGAAAAAATAAATGTTAATTAGCTCTCTTGTTATATTTTTGCTTGACTACATTAAAACATGCATTTTCTAGGCTAATTAACGGAAATGTATTTTTTTAATACTTTAAATTTATGATTATTACTTGAATTACTTAAAATTTCTTTTAAAACATTCGGAAGCTCATTATTGAAGTATTGTGAATATACACTCAGGAACATTGAAAATAGCGACCCAAGAAGAAAGCATCGGATTGAAATGAAATTTAACACACATAATGACACAGATCAGAGATTCACTTGATCTAAAAAACCAGTTAATTAAACGAATACAGGGTGTGTGACGACACAAATATTGGGCAACTTCAATAGCGCGTTGGATCACCTCCAGCTGCCATACATGCCGCCACACGGTCCGGCATTCAGTTGATTAGACATCTTATGTTGTCCTGAGGCAGATGGGCCCACAAATCTTGAACAGCCAACTCTAAATCATGTACAGAGTGACACAATGGCATCTGCTGTTTTAGCTGATCCCACACGTGCTCTACAGGGGACAAATCGGGGGAGCTGGTCGGCCATGGAAGAGTCTGAAAATGACGCAGGAAGTCTTGAGGAACTCTTGCTGTATGCGGACGAGAATTATCTTGCTGGAAAATTGCCCCTGGGAGACCATTTAGGAAAGGTCCTACATGGGGTCGAAGAATATCATCAACGTAACGTTGGCCCATTAAGGTTCCACGCATTACAATTAAAGTGGTTTGGCTATCATAGGCTATGACCCCCCAGACCATTACACCAGCTGTGCGGGTAGTGTGACGTAGAACAGTGTGTGTGGGGGGGAATTGTACCGCTCACCAGGGCGCCTCCACACCCGTACACGGTTATCATCTGTCCCCAAAACAAACCGGGATTCATCACTAAACACAACCTTTTGCCCATCTGTGACATTCCACATTGATCTGGCTTAGCACCACTGTAGACGCAGTTGTCGATGTTCCGGTGTTAAAGGGAGTGCACGGAAAGGGCGCTTGGATTTAAGATTTGCTTCTGCAAGGGGTCTGGAAATTGTTTATGAAACAATTGCTACGCCTACGTCTGCTCGTATCGTTGAACGAGTCACCGTGGGTCCACAAGTGCTTGTCGCACGATACTCCGATCCTCTCTCCTCGTGGTCTGCCTCGTCGCTCCAGACCCGGTTTTCTGCACGTGGGTACCTTCTCGTGTCCATTGCTCCCAATAATTTCTAACCGCACACTCGAACGATCCACCTGGCCAGCAACATGGCGCGTCGACCAGCCTGCAGTTTTCATCCCGATGATCAGGCCTCTCTCAAACTCGCTTAACTGTGAGAAAGGTCTTCTAGTACGTTTACCTGGCATGTTTCGCTTACCAAAGTCTTCCTACAATTGGCGGGTAATCGTCACATTTATGAATCTTCGAATTTGCGCTGGGTTATATAGCACCCTCTTCCTGGTTGTAGCGCCACCTCGGCGTGTATGAGCATGCGTATTGGCACAAAACTTGGATCATTTGCATTTTACATTACGCTGTACTTATTTGCAAAGTTTCGCGATTGTACTTAGCTTCCTTCTTGGGTCGCTATTTTCAATGTTCCTGAGTGTATTTAACTGCTGATTGAATATTTCATGCCTGCTATATTGTTTTTGAGATGTGATGAGTAGCATGTCTTTTATGTACTGGGTGGTTGTAATTAAAGACACGTTTTCCACAGAGGCCTTTAGAACTCGTTCTGCTTATTAGATTTTGATGAAACTTGGAATAACTGCTATATGGACCACGTGGAAAAGGTTTCTGCAATAAAAAAAGTTCGAGTTTTGATCACTAGGTGGAAATGTCTAGGTCCCACAAAGAAGGACAAAAAATATGTCAGAATCGTTAAAATTTATTCAATTATTGAACATGCTCCATATGTGTTCCATTGACATCAGCAATGTGTTGTAAGCTCATTATAGCGTTTTCAAAGGTTGCTCGAAGCAACTCACGAGAGATTTCTGCCACATGGCGTATAATTTTGGCTTTCAAACCAGGTAAGGTCCTAATTCCACCTCTACAAACACGGTCTGTTTCGAACCCCTCAAGCAGAAATCTCAGGGATTTAAGTCGGGTGAGTGTGAAGGCCATGCATCCGGAAAATATCCCAATAATCAAGATTATAGCCAAAGTTAGCACGTGCATTGACTTAGCACGTGCAAGCAGTGCATTGACTTGGCGCCAAATGCGACGAAGAGTTATAGATAGTCCAAAACAATAAGAGGCCTGGATGAGCTCCTCGATAAATGAGTTAATTTCACCGGGGAAAAATAGGTAAAACAAACAAAATTAATTTTTTACTAATTTTAAAACTATTGTAAATGGTTAAAGTAGTTTTTATTTATATTTGATGCTAATAAAAGAAAAGTATCTTTAGTGAATTTATTTTAATGTTGACGATCTCAGGGTGAAAGGTTAAAATAATTAGTTCCATTGTTTTGATTAGGATCATTAATTTACATTCCAGTTAAATAATTGTAACACCCCACAGGGCAGGGATTTCTACTGTTTTACCTTCTTGCTTGTAAAATGTTTTTTTAGGTCGCTATAAATCTCTAGTTTAGAACTTGTTGCAGCACATTTAGGGTCTTGGAAAGACAACTGCCTTAGGATCTTGTTGACCACCCATGAGGCAGTCTATTATTTTGTTTTCAAATTTGTCACATATTTTTGGGTCGCTAGATCTAAAGTTCAATATCTCTATTATCAATTTTAGTGCCTTCGCAAGGTGTTTCTAACAGTTTCAGGGTCTTTTCGATCAATCTCGATGATTTAAAGAACTATACAGGAATTCTTGATGAGTCAAAGTTGCAAAGTGCGAAAATCAAGCCCTCACGAAATAGTAACTTTAATATGGGTTAGTGATAGGTAAAATTTGTATGTTTAGGGAGAAAGTATGAAATATTCTTAGAATGTAATCGTGTTTTTTCTTATAAGTAAACTTTACAGTTACTTATTTATTTGTTGCCATGGTAACCTAGTGTTTATGGTCATGAACTCGTGTTCTGCGTGTGCGGGTTTGAGTCCTGGTGCCATCGAAAACTCACCGTAACGAGTGGTTCACACACGTTAAATCTGTCGAGATTCAAAGATCTCCCATTGGCACGATGCGTTAGTTTGGAAGCAGCATGCTGGCACAGACGCTTACTGACTGAAGTTTAAACGTAAGCCCTCGAGTTGATTTATAATGCGACGTTAATAAACTCTGATTTACATTCTCATTACAATAGCGACTTCTTTTGTTAATCATTTTGTGAAGGATCTATTCGCGATCTTTCCACGAATCCTCTTGGGAAGTCTTTGGGCGATCAATTCGCGTAAGTCACAACCAAACCTTCGGAAAAAGAAAATCGTGATATGCAAATTAAGTTACCATATATCAGGGATGGCGAAACAGTGGCATGCATTCCACTTAAAGTAACATCTTACAATCCTAAAAAACTACTAGTCAATTGCAACAACTTTAATTTGAAACACACGTATAACTAAAACATTTACAAATATACAGTGCAAAATGTATTTTTTCGTAGTAAATAAAGAGTTTTGAGTTGATAGAGTATTTAGTTTTATTATTTTCGCAAGAATCCCAACTCGAAATAATTTGACACAGCACGTCTCTACCTCATTCAACACTTCTACAGAAAAAAATGGCACGTGGAACCAGAAAGGTTCGCCACCCCTGAGCTATATAGTGTCGAAGTTTTCTAGCTAGAATAGAGATTAGGAGAGGAGATAAACCAGAAATCACACACACACAGGTGAGTTCGCTACTGACTGGTATCATTATCGAATTATTGTGAATAGATACTTATTAGGAGAAAGATTTAAAGTGACGACTGATCACTGAGATTAAATTAATATTAGATTACATCGGATAATAGATTAGATCCTATATAAAGTAAGGATAGAGCTTGATAGTCTCCTAATGTTTCGTGTATTTTCGTCATTGTAACACTTTCACGGTTACCACGGTACCGAGACATTCATTCTCTTACTAATATTAATTCAATTTAAGTGATCAACAAATAGATTGACTGAATCATGACGAGTGTTTCTTCCTTAACTCCTACATATCTAGGTGCTTAAGAAAGAGGTGAAAACCTCTCACAATTTACACAGGTGCACACAGACAAATAAGCAATGCATTTATCTCCCTCTTTTCGTATAAATTAAGTTATTTTTAAATCATATTTGATAATCTGCGAATGTACTTTAGCATTTTTTATTCTATAGAAAATGGTAAGGTTGCAAAGTTAAGAGCTATGTTATTTGCATTTAGACAGATTTTTATGCACCATGGTAACAGAGATACATGCTATTAATTAAGAAATCTTTTTCTTTGTTGCAATTAAATGAATTTATCAATACTTTTTCACATAGTTCTTTTACAGAAATAACGTATATCGTTTTAATACGATTACAATAATTTGCATAAAAATATACAGCACATTATATAAGACTAAACAAAAAAGATCCAAATAAAAGCTGACAATAAGAGATTTATTTTTATGTGCTAAATATCTTTCTCTGTAAAAACATCTTTTGTATGATTTAATTATGTTTTCCAATGTAACGGCAATTAAATCCAGCACTAACAGAAAACATTTGTAAATAAACTTCTAAGTTTCATTATTAAATCTTTGCTCATTTCCTTAGATAATTTACTTAGTTGAAAGAAGTCTAATATACTCTTCATGGAAATTAGGTTATTTAAGTAAAGAATAAAAAAGTTCGTCAAAATAGAAAAGCAAAAAATGAGTATTCAAACATTTCTTAGCTGTTCAAAGCAGCACATCAAACATTCTAAAAAAGAGCATTAAAATCTAACTTCAATCTACATAAAAGGCGGCCAACCATGCAAAAAAATTAAAATTAATATTAAACTAATATATAATTGTATACTGGAAATAATTATATAATAATATGAGATTATTATACAATGAGTTTATAAATGAGTTTTTTTCAATCAGATGTTTTAAGGCCGTATCACACGTACACGTTACGAGCAATTTTTCGTCCAATTTGTGCAATTTTTATTCAGTTGTCATAGCAACGGCTTTCGAACAACTTTTTGCTAGTGAACTCAAAAAGTTGTTCCATATAAAAGTTGCTTGAAATTCCACCCAATGGGGTTCTTCGGTGCCCTATGTCATAAACAAGATGGCGGCTTCAATTTCGCCAAACTCATCAGATATGGCGTATATTTTAATGATGTATAATATTTTAATGACGTATAATGTTTTAAATAGAAGGGTGCTCCATCAATGCTTACACCCATCAACAAAAGTGCGAGCGAAATAAAATAAATAATTTTGGATGGTCGTTTGTGAAAGCAGAAATATCGGCGAGTAATTTTTCAATGTGGAAATAGAGCGCGGCTGACGTCAGAGCATGTCGTTTTGTTTACGGTAACCCTTCACCCTCAGATAGGATTAAAGATTAGTCCAAAAAGTGACACCAAAAATGTACGTGTGATACGGCATTTAAAGGTGTTTTTTTAATTTGTAGGGCAGGAAATCTTTGACATTTTAAGAATAATTTGAAGTTTCATTTAAATTTTTTAAAAATAAATACTTTTAAAACTTACTGTAATACGCTGAACAATTAAGGTAAATAAATATACTTACAATGAATTCATGTATATTAATGAAACAAAAAATATTATACCAGACTAAAAAAAACTTTAGCACTTTTTTAAAAGTATGCTTTCAGAATCTTTTTGAAGTGAAACTTTTTTACGCTCAAGAGTGAATGAGAAAATTGCCCAGTTTTGCGTAACAGGGAAAGAGCGAACGGAAGTAGTCTTCCCCCCGTCTCCCCGAATTGTCGCATTGGTAAGGAGAGAGCGAGAGGAGGAAAACAGGGGAGCGGGGACACCGCATGACTTGCGTCATACCGGGGAAAAAGTTGGATAATTGCTCACGTCTCCGACTGATCAACTTGTCTACCTTCCTATTAGGAGTCCTTCCCCCCTGACCCGGGAAAATTATCAACGGTCGTAGCAGTTGCAGTGTGAGCATTACGGTGTAGACAAAATAGCTCTCACTGCAAAAGCGTGCCTTTTTGAAATTTTCTTTGGATTGTTGGCTACATGGCGATGTGCTCGGTGGCTAATTTATTTCTTTAATTTTCATTTGCGTTGAATTATTATGAATTCTTGTCAGAGAATGCCTAATTAAAAGGCACAAAGAGTAAAAGAGTTTCGTGAAAGAAAACAAAAGAAAAAGAAAAACTAGCAGCAAGTCCAGTCGAAAAAGTGACAAAAAAATACCAACAGAAAAATAGTACAAATTCATCAATTGCTATTGCCAAATCTCTATCAGATTAATGAGAGAATATCAAGCACGGAAAAAAAAAAACATTGCAAAATACTCTCGTAATGCCGAGTTTAATGACAAAGAGAAAAATAGTGCAAATGCATCAAGTGCTACTGCCAAATATCTATCAGTGATCACATGAGAGAATATAGAGCATGGAAAATACATTGCAAAATACTCTCTTAATGCCGAGTTTAAGGGATGGGAATGCTACTGAGACTCTTCTAATGACAGCACAGATTATTACGGGCTTGTGAACCCCCCTGTGCCATCAAATACAGAACCCTTAACAAGTCTGGTGCGTGTTGGAACTGACGTTACGTTGCAAAGACCATGATTTCCATAAAAATGCGTGGCCACGGTAGCCTAGTGGTCAAGCTATCAGATGGCGCCTGGCGTGTCATGAGTTCGAGACGATTACCACTGAGAACCGCCGTGTAGGGGAGGGATGCAAGTTAAATCTGTCGAGAGCTCAAACATCCTCCCGTGGTGTGGTGTGGTAGTTAGGAGAGGGGGGAGTTCCAGCTCAAGGGACGTCCTCGTCACTTGATCATGGTTCAAAATTACGAAGTTCGTCGCCAAAAACCCTCGTGTAGCTGAACAGTGCGCCGTTAGTATTCAACTCACCCATAAAAATGCTTACAAAGATTTTCAAAAGCTATTCGTTGATCATCCTTTCGGTCGTTTCGAGTGTTCGATTTTTGATAGATTATGGTTTAGAGATGATTTGAGAATGACTGTTGCTGAGCAGAAAAATATTTTACCGGAAATTAATTTAGAAGACATTAAAGAATGTTACAAGTGCCGACAAAGTTAAAGTAGGAAAAGTATACCAAATTTATCAAAGTTTAATAATTTTGTATACCCAGAGATTCCAGCATATCTTCCTACTTTGGATTAGGTGTCAGAACGACTCGCGATTCACGTTAAATCTGTCGAGAGCTGAAACGTCCTCCCGTTGGTGTGGTGTGGTAGTTAGGAGAGGGGGTGCCAGCTCAGGTGTCGTCCACGTCACTTGACCATGGTTCAAAATTACGTGGTCCGTTGCCGAAAGCCCTCGTGTAGCTGAACAGTGCGACGTTAATATTCAATCAATCAATCAATCAATCAGTCAGAACGACTCAATTCACCCCGAATACTTTTCATGCAAATTAGGCGATTGAGACATGTACACTGTCAATTTGGAATATTAGAGCAAATAATCAATTTCCAACGCCACCAAAGAAGTTTCACTTCTACCGTGCACCCTTTTTTTCAGTTTAAAGGGTTTCTCAATAAAAAAAAAATATCGAATGGTTAGACAAAATTTTAGTGATTAAAGGCTTTTAATTATAATTTCATGATGCGAACTTAATCATAAATAAGAGTTAAAAGAGTCAACAACTAAGTCTCTTTGAAGTTGAAAAGTATCTAATTTGATATTTATAAATGGAAATTACTTCTTTTATATATACTTGCTACCATCAAATAACCACGAGAAACAGTGTACTAGAATTGAATGTGACTTCAAGTTAACGGCATTAAATGTTTTCCATAAATTAAATACTAATGAGCATGATTATGTAAAGCTTCCGCCTTTTTTGTTTTGTTTTGAATTTTCCAGTGTGTGGCGGATTTTAGTTTCTACAGCTTTTAGTCTTCTAGATTTTAATTAATTTAGCTTATTAAAACTCAATAACAGTTTGACATTTTACTAAGAATGAGTTTTGCATTGAAAGTAATTTAATAACTGAAGCTGCACTTCTTAAGATTATTAGCAAGCATTTTGAGAAAGGAAGCTCAAAGATCCTAAATAATTAAATATAATTTTTTAAGGTATCTACATACGTTCGGAACCGTGATTTTAAAAAAGCGCATAAATGGATAATTTTCATGATATTTAGTATCCCTTAGATTAGAATACATCTAAAAAATTGTTTTAAGGTTACATTTTGAAAAAAAAAACATTTAAATACAACATTTCAGCAACCAATTAACTTAGAATAATCTTTTTTCTAAATGTTCTCCTTTTGTGAAAATTGCTTCTATTATGATAATATTTTGCCTGTATATACCTCAGACCACCGTACAGAGGCTCAACTATGATTTTTGAAAACTTCTTATTATTTTCTGAGTTACACCCAATTAAAATAATTATCGGCGTTTTTTTCTTGAAATTTCTCCCTTCTGTTGTCGTGAAACATGGATAAATCCACCTCTAAGTTATATGTTTCAAAAATTCTACTTCAGCCTCTGTACAGATGTCTCAGCTATAAACAGGCAAAAATAGAAGCATTTTTCGTAAAAGTAAAATGTTTTGAAAATGGGTCATTCTATGTTCATTTTTTTAAAATTATTGTACTTAATAATTTTTTATTGTAATACTATTCTTAAAACAATTTTATATACATTTTCTAATCTAAGTGACACTGAATATCATAAATATTATCCAATTATGCGCTTTTGCAAAATCACGGTTCCGAACGTAGTTGGATACCTTAAGGGAACATGGTATGATTTGTAAAATGATCTTTGTTTCGACGGTATTCACAAATGTTTTGTTTGCCCCCTACGTATATGTATTATGTAAAATAGTTTTTGTGCTCAAAATTTTACAAAAAAAAAAAAAAAAAAAAAAAAAAAAAACTAGCCAATTGCTTTTTGAAGTAAAAGTTAAAAATTCATGCTTTTAAAATGCTTCTTCTCTTGCAATAATTAATGTATACACATGAAATTTGACTTACAAGTACGTCAGGGATAGTAAGAGATTCCATGGATTGTGTGATAAAACATGATTAATAATTGTAAAATATGTTTTTTTGTATGTGAAATCTGCTTAATAAATGAGTTAATTTTAAATCCAGCCGTTTCTTTTTTTTAAATAAGTATTGCTTTGATTCAAAAATGCACACCAACTTTTGTTACATGTATTAATAGCAATTTGATTGGAAAATATTCTGACCCGTTTTACCTACATGGCAACATTTTCGCCTTTATGCCGACACGTTAGAAAATTACAGGGTTCTTTTTATGTGTAACATCTTTCCTCTCGGTTGCTGGATATTTGAGCGATTTCGTGAAATTGGCGGAAATGGGTAACAGGAAATGACGTCAATGGGAACTTGGCGAGATCTTGGCGATAGAGCGAAGTTGGCATCATATTTGGTGACCAAGTTTACCGCCAATTTGACGACCATGTAGGCGAGTTCAGGAACCCTCTGGATTCTTTTAAAAATTAGTGGATTTCTCTATTAATTTCACGCTCTATGAACTCGCTTCCCATGCTTTTGAGTGGTGATTTTAATTTTAACACCAGTTTGCCAAAAGCTGAGCCACTCATAGCTTTTTTGAATGATGAAATCAAGCTCGAAATGAACACAAATCAAAATGTTCCGACACCTAACAGTGGTACTGTTATTGATGCTGTTTTTTTTCAACAGTTTTTAAATACTTTGAAATCACAAGTATATGTGTCATATTTTAGTTATCATAAATCTATTTTCTCCGCTCTTCTCCAAATTGAACAAGAATAATTATTTTTGATAAAAAATTGCATTACTCTTTGTATTATATATATATATATATATAATTAAATTAAATTTTCATTAAAGATATATTTATTTGATAGAAAATTATTTCCAATCACATCCCCGATTCATTTTTTTCTGGATATACGTTACTATTGCGTATTTACCACGAAAACATGTCAGATATTACACATAATATGCGACTGCTTGTAAGGCTCGTTTTTTTTATTTATTTATTCTTATTATGTATACGATTTTCAAATTTTGAATAAATTTTTGCAGGAAAAAAACTCATTTTCTGCTTATACATGGATATGCTCATAATCGAAAATGTACGGTAACTTTTTTGTAATTTCATGCCATCTGATGAGTAATTTTAGCATTATTATCAGACCTGTTGCGGAAAAAAAGTTCCTGAATTTTAAAAACGGCATTACCGATTAAAAAAAAGAATGATGCTTATAATTTTAACGTGAAACTGAATAACAAAAGAAAAATCAAAAATATAAACCAGAAAAATATCGTTTGAAATCTTTAAGAAAAGTTTTTGGTTTTTCTATGATATCTTAGAATTTAAGTAAGAAGGAAAAAATGAAATTTTTTTAAATTTAGTCTCGAATTGCTATCAAGAAAACAAAGGGGAACTGACGGCTGAAATTAAATCCCTAGAGCAAATTCGGTTTCATTGTCAGACATACAAAAAGCAAGTTTAATTATTTTTAAAAGAATGGAGTTTTATTATTATGAGCAATTTCACTGGATGTAATAAAATATAGAGACAAAAATATTTTGATTAATGCTCAAAGGATCAAAGATACATCGGCAAAGTGAAGAATTCGATTAATTGAAAAATGTTTTTTTAAATAATTAGTCTACTGGATGGCGTAGTCGATTAGGTGCCGGTTTTGTACTCCCAGGTTTGCGGGTTCAATTCCAGCAAAAGTAATGGGATTTTCATGACGCAAAAAAATCAGTAGCATATCCGTGTCGTAAGATTATGCGGCAAATTAAAGATCCCTAGAGTGTCAGTTTGGCTTGAGTGGGGCTGTTGTTGACGGACCTTCTTATTTTGAACTTCACTCAATTTACGAAGACGACACCTAAACCGGCATCCGACCCTATAGACTACCACATCACGCCAACAGGAGGACTTTAAGCTCTTCAGATTTTACGTGCAACTAGAAAAGCTGCCAAACCTCTCTTCGAATAAAGTCAGCTAATGATTGGATGGTAAATTTGACAATTCCTGCATTTTGTAAATATAGATGGCTACGCTAAAGACCCACCATGTAGAGGGTTTGAAGCACGTTGAATTTGAGGAAGCTCTAAATATCATGCGAAGTGGTGCTGTGGAAGTTTGGAGAGAGGGATACAAGAGCTCAGGTGCTTTTCTCGATACACGGGCGCTTTTGAGATTTAAAGATATAAAGATCCTCGCCACTAGCTTTCTTGTTGCGTCAGAGTAAGGCGTTAATAAATAATTAACCAATCAATTTGTGGAATATGGGTTAAAAATATCTTCTCCAGTTAAATAAGTACAAAAAGAAATTACAGTTTAAAAAAACTAAAAAAACCACGCTTTTATGGTTAATCGAACTGAAAAGTAAAAAAAAAAAATTAATATACGAATAAAAGGATTAACGCAGCGTTTCTCTCAAACTATAGGGCAGGCCCTCTAGGGGAGCGTGATAACCCTAAGAGAGGGCGCGAGCATATTCAAAAGTCGAAAAAAATCTTATTTTAGAAAAATTAGTCATTTACTGAAAGCAAACAAACCAAATACAATCTGATATAATAAAAAATAAAATACGATACTGATGTAATACACTTATAAATATATCAGTACTGCTCTCAATGTATTTTATAATTAATTTAACAAAGCTAAGTTAAGAACCAGTTTCTCAAGCGACCCCATGGGCTTGTCATATATAAATTTTATATAAAATTTAACATTATCCTGATCATTTGTACGGTTCATAATTAATCCCTTAATTGCCTATTAAAAATTACGGGATTTGCTCCCCAATGCCACCCTTTAACATAGACGAGCCTATGTTGTGTCTTGGGGGGTGGATAGGTTGAAAAGGAATAAACAAGCAAATCTTTAGAAATAAGTAAATCCAATGTCAACACTACTAAGATGGTTTTAATGCATTCCAATACTTTTATGGATAGCAGTGCACAGGAAAGACCGTACTTCAGAAATACGTATATGTACGTTCGGAGCAATTAACAGACTGGTCGAGAGGGACGTCTATATGCGACCGCGACACTTAAGAGGTAAAAGTCGTATTGTAGGCTTAGCCTCAAAGTATATTATTGAGTCCAATACATTGCTATTGTATGGAGGAGGATCACGATGAAAGTACTGATTAAACATTGGGTCGCAAATATTGAAAGTTTGAGAAGAACTGGATTGACGAGAAAATGAATGCCATTGTGGTAAAAGCGTGGGGGTGCTCTCTATATCAGTTACTATAATTTCTTACTATCCAAAATGCTGAGTAGGTGTAAAAATGTAGTAAAAAGCAGCCCACACTTTTACCACAATGGCATTCAGAAGGGTTTAGAAGTCAGAACACATAATTTTTTTTCACACACACGAGTCTTTTTTTTATTTCCATTTTCAGAAAAACTAGACAATTGTTTATATTATGGTAAGAAATTGGCAGAGCACATTTTCTCGCTTTTAGGGTTGTAACTTAATCCTTTAGTCGCCAAATCTGAAAACGGTATACGGAATCAGTCACCAAATCCGGAAATGGTGTATAGAATTCGCCGCTACATCTGGAAATGTTAAAATGAATTAATCGCCAAGTCTAGAAATCGTTATTCCTGATGATCCTGATAAGGACAATTGAACAAATTTATGAAATTATTGTATTGTCCTCAGTCCTTGACAAGTGTGCAGAATTTCGAATTAATATGACCTAAAAATCGAGTTCAAAGATTCCGCAACATACAAGTGAAGCTTATAAAAGCGTGTTAAAAAAGGTTTGATTTTACCCAAAACTCTTTTTTGAGCTATGATACTTCCTAGAAATAAATTAAATAGTTTTAATCTGGCATTTTTTAATAAAGTATTTATTTGATTAAAAATGTTTAAACAAACTTTCGTTATTGTAGAGTCTATCCTAAGAAGAATTTCAATCTAAAGTTCAACTTCTACCTTGTTAAGCAATTAATATCTTTAGTGAAATAAATAATTACAATATTTCCCGAATTTCTTTCTCCTTTTGAGTTATTTCAAAACAGATTATTTCTGAATGTTTTGAAAAGATTTCTTGACATGACTCTGATTGAAAATTGTCATAGGTCCTGAGTTCTATTAAATGGAATGAAAAATGAGCTGATGTGGAACTTTCTTTCAATCTCTTAAAATAAATATATCTCATGAAAGTATTAGCCTTTTCCTTCAAATTTTCTGCTGAAAGCTATCCAATTACCGTTTTATTTTTTAGAAATGGATGCGATCATTTTAAAAATAAATTTCGAAAAAAAAAACCCTTTTAAAGCAGAGGTCACGGATTATCTGTCATAGAAATTGTGATGCTGATGTTAAGGTGAATCGAGCAGAAAGAAATTAGATACAAGAATTCAAACAAAACATTTCCGGGGCGTAGAAATAGGAATATGAAATAAGTCTAAGTTTTCTTTAAAACAAAATGAGAAATAAACCTAAGTTGATGTTTCGAGAAAAAATTAAGATATCACATATATGAATTTTTAAAATACAGTAACAATGCAACTGTTATTTAATACATAATAAAATTTAAAGCATTTAATGCTTACAAAATGAAATTAAAAGAATCATTTGTTTCTTTGCTTTCAGATAGCCGTCTGAAACATAACCTTTAGGTTAAAAAGCCAGTGGTCAAGTCTTGAATGGAATTTCTCATATAAACATTTCCTGCCCTAAATTTATATTTTAATTTAGATTGCTGAATCGATGTGATTATAAAACGTATACACTCTTAATTAACCATTACGGGATGTACGGAACTTAAGTAAAAAGAATATGTTTATTCCTTCATATACACGGCGCACCTAAATTTTCTACTCACATTTTAAAATTTTTTATGGATATTCTACTTGTGATGGGACTTTATCAGAATTAACTCTATTAATCCTCTTCGGATTTCTTTGGGGCCAGAATGGCAATTCTTTCCAACCAACCCAAGAAGAGAGCATGGTTATGCAGATTAAGTATTGTATATATTGGAATGTCTGTATTCGCGAGGAGCATTAGGTGAAGCTAAGTGAAGTGAGGTAAAGTTCTAACGGAAGAGTGTTAGTGTATTCTGTGAGGTCGGTCTTAAGGTTCCAGTGAAGATAAGCAAAAGTGTGTCCGAGACCAGAAGAGTATTGCCTTAGCCAGAGCAAGTCATATTGAAGGAAAAATTGATGATTTACGAACCGTAGCTGTTCGCCAAGAAAATAGCGGTAAGCTGGTTTGTTTAAGCTTTAAGAATAAAGCGGGTACTATTAATTTAGGAATTAATCTATAAAGATAGATTCAGTGGTTAATAGCGTTATTTAGCAGAAGTAAGGTTTGCGTCGCGTCTCTCCTGGTCACAAGCCTCCTAGACTAGTGTTGTTTTATTGAAAAAAATTAAGATCATAATAAATTGATTCTTTTATGGTCGAGTTTAGTGGTTCATCTTTCGTTCCCTGAGACATAGGTCGCGTGGATGGTGAGGAGAGGATATCACCTACCCAAGGAATATCTTATAACGTGGTGGCTGCGATAGCCGAATGGGTCATGGTCATAAATTCGGGGGCCTGCACAATCCAGTCACGGGTTGGAAGCGTAGTGCCACTGAAGAGCTTCTGTGTAAAGAGGCTGATGTACGTTAAACCCGTCGAGGCTCAAAATCCTCCTGTTGTCCTGCAAGGAAAATTTCAAATGTCAAGTGGTTATGTTACTCAAAAAAGTGTTGCGGAATTAATTTTCCCCTTGTGAAAAAATAACTAAAAAAAGTCAACTAGGGGCCCCAGGGCCACGAGGGAAAAACGTTTTCCTTTTATTTTTCAGGTGCCCATAATTCCTAAGCTATCGGGTCGATCGATGAAAGCGATACGTATTCGGAACGGTCTCGTCGAGTTGATCACGAAAATACATTTGTTTAGATCCCACCTCCCGACTTGGGTGCCCCCCCCCCATATATGCGGGGCCTCGGTAAACTCCCGAACTTACGAGAGTTTTCGCGCGAAAAAAACCCACGGGTACGACCCATCGAGTCCCACGAACCATTCGATTTTCTAAGCCCAAAGTCAAAAAAGGCCCGAGGAAAACCGTTTTATTTTTTATTTTTCCGGGAGCCATAACGTGAATTCTTCGCAATCCGATCACAATGTCAGTGGAAAATGCAAATTCTGCTATAAATCTATTCATTTTCTCCTTTAAACTACTGATCTTAGAACCCGTGCGGCCCTATATCTTGCAAGAGAGAATATAAAAGAATATATTCGTGCTAAGTATCGTCAGAGTATTCGTAAAAAGGGTTATTCTTTGTAATTTTAAAAAGTGAGAGGTCCTTATAAGTACCGTTGGTAGATAAAGGGTTAAATTAAATTATCTAGCATGTAAACCGTAACTTTTGCTCGAAAAAAGTTTCGTAATTTTTAATTTTATTTAAAAGTTTAATGTCCTTTCTTTATATAGAAAATTTAATAAGGGATTGTAACTGTATACAATCCATGAAGGACATCCTAAAGTTTTTAATAAACTGTCATGCAATGAATTAGCTGCTATAATGTCTACAAAGACGGTTTTATAATCAAAAAAGTTGATGTTATAGTTTATTCGAAGAGTGAAAACGTTACGAGAGGTGAACTCTCCTCCCGCAGATCCCTTCATGATACATAATACATATAGAAGTACATGTAACTCACATTATACAGAGTGTTTTTCTTACAGGTATAGAAGTTTAAGTTGGCATTACTTTCCAAGATGGCGACCGATTTAACAGCTGTCAAGGGATTTATTCTCAGTTTGGTTTGGCAATTCATCATGAATAGACTCACGCCTGAACAACGCTTTCAAATTGTGCAATTTTATTTCGAAAATAATGGCCAATTTTCATAAGCGAATTTTGTTTAGCGATGAAGCGCACTTCTGGTTGAATGGCTACGTCAAAAACAAAACTGCCGCATTTGGAGTGAAGCGAATCCACAATTGTATGTCGAAACACCGTTACATCCAGAAAAACTGACTGTTTGGTGCGCTTTATGGGCTGGCGGACCACTTCATCAAAAACGATGAAGGCCACAACGTTACAGTCAATGGTGATCGGTATAGAGCCATGATTACTAACTTTTTCATTCCTGAATTGAACAATCATGATATCCAGGAAATGTGGTTCCAACAAGACGGCGCAACATGTCACACTGCTCGTGCCACAATCGATTCATTGAAAGACACGTTGGTGACCGCCTAATTTCACGTTTTGGACCTGTGAATTGGCCTCCAAGATCTTGTGATTTAACACCGCTAGACTATTTTCTGTGGGGCTATGTTAAGCCATTGGTCTATGCGGATAAGCCACAAACGCTTGACCATTTGGAAGACAACATTCGCCGTGTTATTGCCGATACGGCCACATATGTTGGAAAAGTCATCGAAAATTGGACGTCCAGATTGGACTACATCCGAGCCAGCCGTGGCAGTCCTATGCTAGAAGTCATATTTAAAATTTAATGCCACAAGATTATCTTTCGAATAAAAAAAAAATTCATGTCAATCGAATAATACATCGCTGTTTTATTGCAATTTAAAGTTCTATACCTCTAAAAAAACACCCTTTAGAAGTGTACTAAATTTAAATATGTAACTTATATTTTATTACGTCAGAATGTATTTTGTGTTTGTTTACTGTCAGTAAATTAATAATTCTTTTAAATAATCTTTTGTTTCGCACTGTTGTTTTCGCACTTTCACACCCCTCAGTTTGAGGAACGCTGGGTTAGACTTTTTTAAAGTTCCTAGATATTAAGGAAATCTCAGTTATGATGTCCCATTTTTAAGGGAGCACAGTACGATTCTATTGGCAAAATTCGGTCGAAAATTCTAATAAAATTTTTGTAGCCAAAATTATTCTATATATAATATTCTATAATTACATAAAATTTGAAAGTTCCATATTGAAAACATCCAGAGTTTCGATAAATATCAGGTTTATTTTTATTCACTTCAAAAAAACAAATAAAATTTTAAAGGTGAAAAGAATTAAAAAATATAGCCAGTTTATCTTTATTTAAAATGTTAAATCTTTTATTTCAATTGTGCCTAGTACTTTGGCATTTTTCTAACTATTGGTATTAATACTCGTAACAAAAATTGGCATGAATTTGTAATCAAAGCAATATTTATTGCTTTGTAAAGAGTTGAATTTAGAATGTATACTTTTTTCAAGGAACTTTCAATAAGTTTTCATGTAAAAGGTATTTTACAAATACCCCAATCATGTAAGCACAAAACACATGGCAAGTTTTATTATAAATAGTTTGACGAATAAATTTCCTGTGTATATTAAAATTATTGTAGGAGAATTAGCATTTTTAAAAAAATTCCTTCATAATATTTTTAATTTTTTTTTAAATAAAATTAAATGTTTTCTTTTTTGTAGTATTTTGAAAACATAAAATTGTTTATTTACTCGAATGTACCATATTTATTCGAACTTAAGTCTCACCATTTTTCCAATGTTAATGCTACTCCAAAATCGGGTGCGGCTTAGAATCGAGGAAAAACATTTTTGGATGGGAAATTGAGTTTCAACCCCTTTCAAAGGACAAACGTAACCATTCGATCTGACTAATTGCATCAATGACTTATCTCATTCTGCATTTTATCTCCTCTAATTCAATCGTTCTTGAACATCGTTGTTTGCTCGTATACAGAAAATTTTTTTGTATACGCTTTCTTTGATCACATAACCATCAAAAATTTTGAACTTCACTATTGCGTAAGTGTGAAAAGGAAGTTAATTTTATATGCAGAATAAAAAAGGAAACAGAGCAGAGCGGCCTCTAAAAACATGACACGGATGAAAAAAATATACGTCGATGGCGGAAGCAAAATTCTATAAATTTTGCTTCTGAATGTTCAACAGTTTATAATAATTCTTTTACATTCCTCAAAACATTCTTTTGGGAAAAAAATGTTGCATAATAAATGCATCGGTTGGTTTCGAAGACGATACCATGTGGGAAAATGCCAAAGTTAGCATCAATTCCGAATTCAGCTGTGACAATGGGAGTGACAAATCATTTTCGAAACATATAATACTGAAGGGGGAGGTTGAGTGGTGAGTAAATATTAACGTCGCACTGTTCAGCTACACGAGGCCTTTTGGCGACGGACCTCGTCATTTTTAACCATGGTCAAGTGGCGAGGACGACACCTGAGCTCGTACCCCCTCTTCTAACTATCACAAACGGCAAGACGTTGGAGCTCTCGACAGATTTAACATGCATCACCCCTACACGGTGGGTCTTCAGTAGTGCTGGATAATACTGATGGTTAGAGTAATTATATGTCCCTGTATGTGTTTTAAATTTATTTTATTACTGGTCAGATAAATTAATTATTAACTTTTTATTATTTCTCATCAAATTATAAGTATGGGATATAGATGAACCTTTTACACAATTCTTTTAAATTTTCTCAAAAACGTGTAGAGAATAGGGGATATGCGGCTTAGAATCGCAGATTCAGAAAAATACGGCACATAGGTTAAAAGCAAAATAATTGTAAAAACCATTATATTAAAGATCTGAATATAAATCATACCATCTCCACTTAAATAGTGACAACAAAACACTGTTGCTAGATGCGAAGATGAGATAAAAATTCTGAACCTCTGGCTGCTGCAAGATACTTTTATGAAAGTTACATTGGTTCTATGCCAAGCTCGCGGAATGTTAGTCATGTATGTTGATAAAGATTATTGATGAATAATTCTCATGTGGAGAATGATGAATAATGATTTTATTTGTACTCGTTTTTACGGTTACTTATTAGGTCATAAACAGAAATAGCATTATGCTTATGTGAGTTTTGTTTCATTTTTTTGCAGTTCTTACTCGGGAAAAATAAGGAATTTTATTTTTAAAGAATGATGATATATATTATTAAAAGGTTTTCCGACCTTATTTTTACAGAAAACATTAAACTAACACATTATAAAAGTTTATGTTACATTAATAATATATATAGTTAAAAATATTTAAAAACCAATATTATACTTTTTACTAAAAAACTTCAAAATATTGCTGAAAAAATCCCTTAACTTAATATGAATGATACAATATTATAAATAAGATTATAGTATCATACATTATTGATGATAATGTCTTACAAATGTTTGAATTCCGCTAAATATTGCAAAAGCTGGAGCAAACGACTTTGAAATAATATTCTGGCATGATCCTAGCTTCTGTTATCTGAAAAAAAGAGTTTAAAATGTTATTTTTGCTCCATAATTAAAATATCTTATAAAGAAAAACATTACATCCATTCAGAAGGTGAAAATATTACCTAACATTATTAGACTCATTTCGTTGTTTTTATTATTCTAAACTTGTTCTACCGTTGCTAACGAAATCCATCATATAATTTTTGCCTTGCCACATACTAAAAATTTATCAACACATGACTTTATTGTTGGTTCAAAAGCTACTTTTTTAAACTTTCACACTAATACAATCTAATATGTTTTTAGGAATGCAAAATACGTTTGAACAATAAAAAAATATTCTCAAATAAAAAAAAGGCATAAAACTACAACATGTTTTAAAAAAAGTTTCTCTGTAAAATAATCGAAAATAGCAAAAACTTATTTGATTAAATGAATAATTTTCTTTTGAATACGAGATCATAAACCACCTGCATAACAATTGATATAATGTAAACTTCTATGAAATTAAAATTAGAATTCCTCTGAGGATTAATCAGAAAATGATAGCAAACACAGACACTCGAAATTCATTTTAAGAATATCTTGTTCAAATTTCTTAAGAAAATGGCTATGTTTCTTAGGTAATTAAGATAATTATAATGAAAGAATAAATAAAAATAATTTTTTTTTTTTTGCCTTACATTGCCATGTGTGCAAACCATAAATAGTCTTTCATTGTTGAAATCTAATGATAATGACTTTTTTTATGTATTAGAGTGGAACGAAAATTTTCTTTTCAGTTTTAAAATTTTTCTACGTGGAAAGAGGTTTTCTGGTACATAGATGAAAGAGGGTAAATTAATTTTTATGTTTAAAACTCTCACAAGGGATTAGATTTTAACACAGGGAGCGAATGCGCTGGGTTCAGAAGCTTACAAAAACGCTAATTCTGAGATAATTGTTTATTTACTTATCAAAGGGAGGCCATGATAGTATTTTCCTACATGAGAGTCTTCATGGGAACTAAAATGTATTTGTCACATATTTTTGTTTACACCTTTTTTTTTAGGAGTGCCAAACGTTTTTTTACAATCTTAAGGTACTTGTTTTGACTGAGTTTCCCGCATGTTCCAAAATATTTTCTATGAACATGCTATATATTACCTCTATGGATAACTTTGTAGTTTTTCATTGCTGTATTGTACGACTTATGGTTTATAAATGTAAATGAAGAGAAAATTTTTTTAAAAAAAAAGAAAGAGAAATCTAGGGGCATTTGCAATCTTTTTTGAAGGTAGTTGAAACTATTCAAGTAAGGGAAAAACCTGCTGAAATATATATATATATATATATATATATATATATATATATATATATATATATATATATATATATATATATATATATATAATGCGTATTAATCATGATAACGAAAGTAAATTTGAGAAAAGCAATGAGCATGATACGTTTGAGTTGAAAGAAGAATTTTCAAATGCTACCTAAAGAACTCCATCAAGAAAAATATTTCGGCATAAGTGTACTTCATGACACACTTCGCCCTGTCAAAAAGACATAAGTAAGAAAAATTTCAGCATGCTATTTGTCTATAATCAAAGGACAATAAAACTACAATAACTCGAAACAAAATATGACAGTTTTGCCTTCAAATAACATTCCTGTGATTTTAATGAATAGTATCTGTGTATGATTTGTGTACTTTATTATAGTCACTTACATTTGAAACTTCTTGGTTCAGTTTGGTTGATATTTTTTCTCAAATGATCAAAGAAAAATTGAAAAGTCCTTAAAAGTAGGTAAGAATACTTTCTCTTGAATAAATTATTCACTGAAATAATGATTTTTATCGTATACATTAAAAATAATTATAAAAAAAGGGATGACTTCGTTACCCGCGCGACCATTAACGTTGGCTTCGATTGTGTGCTCGCCTGCTCCCGGTTAACTATCTGAACTTTTTTGTGGTAGAAAGACAAAATAATTTCTGTTAAAAAAAAGAAAGGTATTTTTGTACTTTTAACTTTGCGATGAGAGAACACCTACTAAATGGTCACAAGGGAAAAAAACATCCTGTACATTTAAAAGCTTTTTTAGTATTAAATTTAAAAAAAAAATCTGCTGTCAAAATAGCAGTGCACTACTGAGCGCAATAAAGCTTGGATCGGACTGATCCGATGGTGCAGGACAGAGATTGGAATATGATATATTCATTGCACTACTCATCAATAATCATCGATTTTAGTTAGTATTTTTGTAGAAAAATAGTTCTATTTTGAGTTTAGAATCATTCAATTAAGTCCTTTTTCCATTTTTTTTGAAAATTCAACAACTCCTTTGTGACAATACTAAATTTCGAAAATAAGTTTTAAAATTATTTTTTTCTTTTAATTTCCATTTTCATAGAATATCTTTCCTGAAAAGGTAGGTTCCGATTCATAATAATTCCTTATAAAGAGCGTTTTTTTCCAGGTATAGAAGTTTAAGTTGGCATTACTTTCCAAGATGGCGACCGATTTAACAGCTGTCAAGTGATGTATTCTCAGTTTGGTTTGGCAATTCATCAAAACGATCACCAAGCAAGGCGTAGATTCGTCGAATGGGCCCAAAACGAGATTGCCGTTGTTCCCGATTTTCATAAGTGAACTTTGTTTAGCGATGAAGCGCACTTCTGGTTGAATGGCTACGTCAACAAACAAAACTGCCGCATTTGGAGTGAAGCTAATCCACAAGTGCATGTCTAAACACCGTTACATCCAGAAAAACTGACTGTTTGGTGCGCTTTATGGGCTGGTGGAATCCTTCTTCAATAACGATGAAGGCCACAACGTTACAGTCAATGGTGATCGGTATAGAGCCATGATGACTAACTTTTTCATTCCTGAATTGAACAATCATGATGTCCAGGATCTGTGGTTCCAACAAGACGGCGCAACATGTAGCACAGATCGTGCCACAATCGATTTATTGAAACACACGTTTGGTGACCGCCTAATTTCACGTTTTGAACCTGTGAATTGGCCTCCAAGATCTTGTGATTTAACACCGCTAGATTATTTTTGTGGGGCTATGTAAAGTCATTACTCTATGCGGATAAGCCACAAACGCTTGACCAGTTGGAAGACAACATTCGCCGTGTTATTGACGATATACGGCCACAAATGTTGGAAAAAGTCATCGAAAATTGGACGTCCAGATTGGACTACATCCGAGCCAGCCAGTGGCAGTCATATGCCGGAAATCATATTTAGAATGTAATGCCACAATATTATCTTTCGAATAAAAAAATTCATGTCAATCGAATAATGCATCGTTGTTTTATTGCAATTTAAAGTTCGATACCTCTAAAAAAACACCCTTTATTAAGTTTCCGTCTTATTGTCCTCAGCAATGTTTATAATACTGCAGTATTCATCTGTTTATAATTCAAAAATTTCAATGATAAAATCATTTCATGATAAAATTGTTAAAAGTGAGAATGCAAATTTTACTAAATTATAAACTATCTGTTTCATATGTAAAATGATCGAGGTTGTTTTTCAATTCCTACTATTTAGCTCACATTCTCTATATATTTATTTATCTTCGGGGAATTTTCAATCGTTAATAAAATACATTTTAAAGCGCTCAATTGAGCTGAAATTTTACATGCATGATTTTCATTTCAAATGACATTATAATAATTTAATTATAATTAAAAAATTAATTGATTAAAAGTAATTTTTTAAAGAATTACAGTTAAGGGCCACGTTGGCATCCTTTTTGATGACTTGTGTCAAAACTTGAAAAATGTTTTTTTCTCACGTTTTAAAGCATTCTGTTGATTTGAAATTTTATATACACGATTGTTTTGGATGGCAATACTATACTTTAATGATCATTAATAAAAATTAATTACTACTTAATGTTGTGATTCCGCACTATGTATATACATATTTATACTGATTGTAACTTTTTAATAAAAATGGCTAAAATAAAATTTTTCTTTGTTGATCTAAGTAGGAATTGACTTATAACTTTTTTTTATATTACTTGTTCTTGCTTTGATTACACACACAAACTCACTGTAAATGTTGTCAAAAAACAATTTTAGTAGGAGTATGTATTATCAAATACATATTTCAGAAAATAATTTTTATCCAATATGTTATCTTATGCAACACTTTTAAGTAAGGATTTCGCGTTTGACCCAAAGATATGGAAAGAAAGGCAAATTACAAAAAAAAGGTCTGGAAATTAACTTGGTAGCCTCAAAATTGTCGTGGAAATTCTTTGTAATTTCGTTGTATTTAAATTATTTCTTGAATTTATGATTATGAGGGAATTAGTCTGAAGCACGTCTGAGTTGATGAAAAATTGCTTGCTTTTTTATATGTTTTATTTTAATCTAATACAAATTATTAAGATTTTTTTCTTATCATTTTTATAAGTTATTTTCAAAATTAATTTTATTATTGGTGAAAGCAGGAACTTGAAAATTGATTAATTAATTTCTAGCTAAAAATAATAGCTCCAGTGGGCTTAATAAATGGTCAAAGTATTATTTTCTGTAATTTGTGTGTGTGAATTTAGAGAAATGTGTGTGACATTTTTAAAATACCTAATATTTCTTCCGAAGAAATATTAGGTCAAAGTTGATTGAGAAATTTTATTAAAAATTTATCGCAAAAACTAATGAGAAACCTTCCTCTCACTCTAGGCGGGAGGAATACATATCTTGCTTGGATTTCTATGCTCCAACTCATGTCCTGATAAGGTGCTTTTCCATTGGTCAGGCATCCTGTCGAACTTCGACTCTTATTGGACGAGAGGAAGTTCACACACACACAGCCACTAGATGTCTCTTTGATAGACTAAATTTTAAATCTTAATATGTTACAATATAAGCTTAATTATTTTTAATAAATATTAAAAAAATAATAAATATTTTTACTTAAATTAATTAATATCTGGACAAAGGAATCTTTCCAAATCATCTCAATAAACTCAGGAGATCAAGACCCGAGACGGCCAAGTTTTCCCCATATACCCCAGCTACAGGGAACAGATTTCTTAAAAATTACTAACTTCTTTAAAGTTAAAGATGCATTTTTGATACATTTGTATAAAAACTGCAGGAGTCTCGGACGTTAAAGACTTCTGGAAAAAGGGAAATTTTATTTTAAATTTCCCTTTTTTTCTTAGATTGAAACGGGAAGTAAATTTCAAAAGAATAGATTATCTTAACGAAGTACTTCTTCAAGAAGATCCAATAAACGCAAGCTCGAAAAACAAGAAAATTGGCTGATTGATTTTTTTTAAAGAAAACATTACATCTTTCTTCTTTTTAAAGGAATATTTGCTTCTGCTGATCGATCAGTGTTTTCATAGTTAGAAAGATTTCCAAATGATCGATTTTATCATTATCTTTAAAAAAAATATTCTCAAGATGATTGAAAAATTACATGTTTGAGGTTTGAAAAGATTTTTGTTTGAATGGTAGGTTCTAGAGGCTAGAAACTTAAAAAAAAGATTGTGAGTTACAATTACACTAAGACTTGTCATAAATTTAAAATATACTGTATTACTTTGTTTTAATTTATTTTAAGCAAAGACTTCTCTTAGGTTTTTGTGGCAAAATTTTTAAACTTCAGGCGAATTTGCAGAAGTACGTTTGATCCTAATAAGATGCTCTATTGAATAAATATTTTCTTCCTGTTTTCTAAAACGTTATATTTTTAAATTTTTTAAAAAATTATGTATTCTATTATTATATAAAAGGAATATATTGAAAAATAGCTCTATAATTATAGAAAGAATCTTTTTAACATGTGAATTAAGACTACACAATAACCTACAAATTTAAAAAATACCGATTTTTTTTGCATTTTTTTGTGGCCTATATAATTGGGAAGTTTGCCACCAAATTTCAGACTTGATAGCAAATTAATTTTTAAGATATTTGAAGTTTGCGGTGCTTAGGTTTCGTCATTTTAAAGCTTTTTTCCTCTCTTAAATTGGGTAAAAAATATTTTTTGAGCTCAATTATCTCTTTCAGTGTGAGATGGTTGTTAATTTCAATTTTCATTACTAAAACAATTTCTGCTTGACTATGTTTTGAGTTTTCATAGCTTCTTAATTAATATTGAATTAAAGACCCATTTTGGCTTTAAAAATGGTCTATATAACTTAGAAGCTTTATCATTAATTTTTCCTGTTGAGAAAATCACGTGAACAACAAAACCTTCTCATGTTTCTTTAAGCAATATTTCGGTGAGATGGAATACTATTGAGAAGGATGTATTTAAATATTAGCCCACAGTTTGTATTGCAATTAGACTTACGAAAACAAGTATACTGAATTCAGTTATTGCCGATAAAAATGAGTAGTTCCATAATGTACAAAAAACTAGATTACAATAAACATATTGTAGTACCATATTTTGGTATTTAAAGCTGTACAGCAAAAACTCAAACTTGCTAAACTGCCCCTATTTAAAAAACTGAAAAAAAAAATTTTTTTTTTACAAACCAGGAAATTTGAATCTTAAGTTAATATCATTATTATTTTCTACATAAATGCTTTTTGCTTCCAAACGTTTGTGAAAACATTATGTTAAGGTAACTGGGACGTCTGCGACAAGGAAAACTAAACTTTTTTTACGTCAAATTTAATAGGTTCTCACTTACTGAATTTAAAAGAAATGTAAGTCACACACAGACATACTTTTGCATTCATTTATCTGTGTATTTATGTACCTTTTAATGTAAAAAAAATCCTATTTTAAAACATGAATAATTCTGCATGAACAATTAACAATCAATAATTGGCATAAAATACACTGCATATATAGCTTTGAAATGTTACAGAGTGTTTGCAAATATAACAGTCCATATAATGAAGGAAATGAAATTTAAAAAAATAAATTAGTAAAAATGTTAAGAAAAAGTTTAAATTTTGAAATTTAAATTCCCCTCTAAATTTTATGCAGAAATTGTGCTATATCTAAAATTTGTGTATGTTTATTTGAAAAAATATTCCATCACTTTATAGAAAATTTGTAAATCTTGTAATGTGCGCAATACAGGCACTATAGGTAAAGTAGATTTTAAGAATAGTGTTTCGGAATAATCAAAAATTTCATTTTGAGAAAATTGTAAATAAAGATATTTCCACCAAGGATTTGTAAAATAATATTTTTTTAAAGAAAAACAAAGCCATGACATAATTAAACACACATTATTCTGTGTCATTTTTCAATTTTCAATTATAAGTTATTTTGAAGTCTTTTGAATTGCGTTTTCCCTACTTTATCAACACAAGTTATCAACCCCATTCACAACATCTTCCAATTAAAATACCAAAGTTTTGTATCTGTAAGTTTTGTATTTTACTTCACTTAAAACATCATCATTACAGGGTATTGCAGCATTCTTTACTCATATTTTTATTGTTATAAAAATACACAAAGAAAATGTCTGATGAATGTAAAGAGTTAGTTTATAAATGCAACTCTGTTTTTTAAAATGATAACAAAATAGTCTCTGTTTTGTATTCCTACATATGAATATTTATTTATTTTAAAGTGAAAACAATAATTATGAACACATAACGAGTTATTCATAAGTACTCAAAAAGTAACAATAAGTAGTTAGGAAAAAAATGTCTATCTTAGAAGCTAAATAATTAATTTAGGATAACTCCCTCAATTTGAATTATATCCACTTGATTCATAATTTAAGAATTACACTGAGTAAAACTGTTCACAATTAACATTTGAAAAAACAAAATTTAATTTTAAAACTTTGTAATTATTAATTTGCATTTCCTTAATTTTTGCCCAAAAAATGCAGAATTTTCATTGAATATTAACACATAATACAGAAAATAACCTTATTTATGTAGAAAAGTTTGTATCTTATATAATACATAATACGGAATTCGAAGAAAGTATACCTGAATCATATTTACATCACATTTGGTTACAACTTTAAAATTCCTTTTTCTAGCGTTTTCTCTTAAATACTGTCTCTATAGATGCAGCAAAGCGCCCTCTATTTTTTAAACGTAAAATAAAAAAAGAAAATACAAACTTTGAAACCTTTGCACGTCCCAGTTACCTTAAGATTATAAGCTGAATAACCTGTTTTCGTAACAAATGTTATCTCAATACTATGCAAAAATATATTTTGAATTATAAAATTTTTTTTTAGTCTTATTTAATTAAAGTAATGTTTTAATGTAGAACATACATTGGAAAATGACATACCCAAACTTACAGCTTTACGAGCATTATAAGTTTTAGTTTTATGCCTTTACAAAATTTAAAGGTGTTTTTCTCAGATTTTTAATTTTGAAGATATTGATGCTTTATAATCCCAAAGACTGTTTTTCTGTTCAAGAGTGTGTCTTGAAATTTTTTGTATATACTCCGAAACGTATGTAATATAAAAGCAAGTAGGGGCTTAGGTCTAAGATCTGTAGCTTTGTTTAAAGAAAAGGCTAAAGTTGATATTTTAAAAAAAAAATTCGTGTTTTTCCTAGGTTTTGCTAAAAAAAATTATTAAAAATCAACAAGGAAACAGATTTACAAACCATCAAATCTATACTAACTTTCTTTGCGTTAATCTAAAAAACACAAATTACTTAAAATGTCTAAAAATTTTTAGAAATTGAATATTTTATGAAAATTTGAAAAATAAATTAAAAAAACTTAATTTTTTAAAAATATGTAAAATAATGGCTGGTCATAATAACTTTTTTACTTCTAGAATCAACTTAATAATATAATATGAATTTAATAATTTAATATATATATATATATATATATATATTATATAAATATATATTTATATATTATATATATATTATATAAATAAATATTGATATTATATACATACATATATATATATATATATATATATATATATATATATATATATATATATATATACAGTCAGGTCTCGTTTTATGCGGTAGATATGTTCTACCGAAAAACGCATATAAAAAAAAAACGCATAAAAATACATTACTTGAATGGAAAAAGTAGGCATACGTTCCTTAGTTTTCTAAAATCGCGTAAAACCAAAAAAAACTAGTTAAAATTAGCTTAAAACTGCATAAAAATTTGCAGAAATGAAAAGAAATAGGCTGCATGATAAATTAATTCGAATGTCTGAAAGAAATTCATACAAAAACTAAAAAAAAAAAACTTGTATTCAAACCTTAATTCATTTTATTTTATGGAAAAGTAATACACATGGTTTTACATTTTTAATCATTATCGCTATCTGATAATGGTTTTCACCGTTTGCGGAGTGGTTCCAAATCACCTTCATCATCAGAAGAGACTGTCTCTGCAATAGATATTTGCGGTAAAGGCCACGGATTTTCACAAACTTCATTCTCGTTCTGTGTAGCTCTTCCTTTTCTGACAATGTAATCAGTAATTAAACTTTGCCATGAGGATTCTTTTTTTATATAGTTTACGATATCCAGACATGCAGTTCTGCAGCACACGTTGTAATTTAGAGGCTCGTTCAGAATTGGGGTCATTAATAAGAAAATGATTTTCTCATTTACTGCAAAGTTGAAGACCTTGAAATAATTTTCCAGTGAAAGGAATTGATTTTTCTTCCTCATCATTATCACCTTCTAGACCTACGACGCCGTCTACAGTTAGATCTAAAGTTAAATCAATAATATCATTGTCACTCAATGCATCCTCCACAAGCAATTCATCTATATCATCGTGGCTGAAGATATTAAAACTATCTCCTCCAATTTCATGTCCAAAATTAATTATTTCATCTGATAGTGTCGATGTTTGAGTGGTTGTATTGTCTGTCACACATGCTGGTCAAATCTTTTTCAAACAGGCATTTAAAGTTCTAAGTCTTATTTGAGCGGAAGCAGATGCAACATGAATTAAACAATCAAAAATAGAAAATTGTTTCCACACATCTTTTACTGTTAAGGACTCATTTTCTAGTTTATTCAAGATGTATTTGTACGTTGTCTTAATATAATATTTTTTAAAAGTTGCAATTATACCTTGATCTAATGGCTGAATAACGCTTGTTGTATTGGGCGGAAGAAATACTAGTTGAACATTTGGATGTTCTAATTGTGGATGACTTGCTGCATTTTCAACAATTAATAAAACTTTAAAATCGAGAGATTTTTCCTTCATATAGGCTTCCACTTCTGGTACGAAACAATTATTGAACCATTCTGTAAGAAAAGCTGTTGTCATCAAGGCTTTCGGGTTAGCCATCCAATGCACGGCCAGTTGTTTTAAATCTTTACCTTTAAGGGCGCGTGGTCTAAGAGATTTATTTATTAGGAGAGGTTTTTTTTTTCAACATCCGATCTCCTGATGCATTGCTGCAAAGTAATAGGGTGACTCGATCTTTACTTGCTTTATGTCCACTTGCAATTTTGTTCATCCTTTGCGATGTAAGTACGGTTAGGCAATTTTTTCCAATAAAGTCCTGTTTCATCAGCGTTAAATACTTGATCGGCAGAATAGTCCCCATCTTCAATAATTTTCGCTAGCTCTTCTGGAAGTATTTTTGCTGCTCCTTCATCTGCTGTCGCACTCTCCCCTGTTATCTTAATATTATGAAGTGCATTTCTTTTTAAGAACCCGGTTGGCCATCCTTTGCTAGCTTAAAATTCTTTTCCTGCTTGGGAAGTGGAAGTCGATGGTTCTGATTGTTTCATTGACTTATAAAACTTAAGAGCTTTTTCTTGTATTAAATAACCACTTACAAAAATACTTCTTTGAACTTGTTCCCCAATCCAAATTGCGATGGCTCTTTCCGTTCTTTCTGATAATACATCCCTTGTGTACGATGCAAATTTGGTGCTTACTTTTGTACCAGAAATGACCGATTTTCTTATTGCAGCTTCGTTCTTTTTAATTGCTCTGACAGTAGATTCACCTAAAATAAAATGTTTTCCTATAGCCGTAGATCCTTCTCCTTTTCCTAAGCGATCTAAAATTGCAATTTTCGTTTCCAACGAAATTGACTGTCTTTGATGTGTTTTTTTCTCCATTGGGCCAAATAAAATCTTAGAAAAGAAATTTAAAAAAATTACACTTACGATTTTCTAATGAAAAATAAAACTTTACGACACTCACTTTAAATCCAGAAATCAAAATTTGTTGCTTATTATATTGCAACTTAAATTCGCCACTTATTAAAGTGACACTTTTATAAAAATGAACGAGGCACCGCTAAGAGAAAATATAATTTCGAAATAATGATATCGTATCGGTATACTACTGAAGTACTACTGAGAAATAACGAATGCGAATCTAAGACTGTCGCAGCCGAGCCGCAAACGTAAGCACCAAAAAGATACGGAAATTCTCGGAATACAACGATCTACGTCTCAGTATAAAATATAATAATAATAACAAAAATCTAGAAATGTTTGGAATACAAACCGCACAACTTCAAAATCGCTTAAAAACAATCCGCATAAAAAGAGACCTGACTGTATATATATATATATATATATATATATATATATATATATATATATATATATATATATATATATATATATATAATATTATATAAATCTATATTTATATATTATATATATATTTATATATTACATATATATATTTATATATTACATTTATATATATATATATATATTATATATATATATATTATATATATATATAAATATATATATATTATATATATATATTTATATATATATATATATATATATATATATATATATATATATATATTATATATATATTATATATATATATATATATAAATTGGCTCTTTGCAAATTTGTTTTTTCAAAATGGGTATTTTATAGCTTTAAAGGCAAACGTGATAGAATAATTTCAAAAGATTATTAAAAATCTTTCATACGTATTATATTTTTTAAACAGTAAATCACGAAGTTTTTGGGGTATCTTCTCTCTCTTTCATTTCTTGTTAATATATATTAAAACTAGCCATTATCCGTTGACCTCGCTCGGTATTTGATGATATTGTAAGACTACACGTTCTCTTTTTTAGGTTATTATTTTCTAAGTTTTAGCATTAAGACTTCGATTTTACTGAAAAATATTCTTAGAGAACTCATTTCTGGAATTAAAAAGGATAAGATTACATTTTTAGAAAATTACCTGAAACACCATTTTTAGCGGATTTATAATCTTTAAACAAACTTGCTGGACACATTCATAGTTTGTAAACTTGATTTTTAAAAAGTGTGGAATTTTTTTTAATCTTTAATGCCGCTTAATATCCCGCAATCCCCTTGGCAGTCGATTTCCACAAAACTCGTTTACAGCGTATCTTTTCTGAACAAAATAAAAACGTTTGTCAAATTTCAAGATTGTTAATCTATTAGTTTAAAAATTGAATTTTTTTCAATCTATAAAGTTTCCTGTTCTCCATCCTCCTTTAAGCGGTTTTCGAAAAATCTGTACTTAGGGGATCTCTACTCATCAAAAGAAATATTCCTGCCAAATTTCAAGTCTGTAGGGTCTGATATATGTTTACCAGCATTGGCTTTCCACGATCCATCGATAATTGCATTTGCTACATCTGTTACCATCTCTTCTGTGATACAAGCTTACATCCTGTGCGAATTGTTGCTGACTCTGTTTCTTTGAACTTCTTAATCATTCATTTCAAAGCATTAAGATCTCTCGATAGCCTTAAAATGACCGAACTATTGTTTTTTCATTTTTATTTAATCTTACTCTTTGCATTATTATCTTTCGATTGATATATCACTTTTGCAAGTCGGAAAGTTGGAAGTTGGATAAAACTTCATTTGAAAAAAGTAAATTATTGAATTATGCAATTCAACTACACAGTATTTTTTTTAAAAAAAAGCTAAAAAAAAGCGTTTTGATAAAAATAAACCCATTTTAAAAAGAGAAATAATTACTATAAAAAAGAAGGATTAATACACTGGTGTGCAAAACTTAAGCAACAATGTAAAAATTAAGCAGATAACCATGAAATTGCAGAAAAGGAGGTCTGTAGATCTGTACAGTGAACACGTAAGTCATTAGAAACGTCATGCGTATGCAAATATCAGGAATGAAACGTCAGAAGTGACGTGAGCGTACGCAAAATGCGTGATGTTGGCGCGTGCTGTTCAACATTAAAAAAAAATGAAGGACGCAGACGCAATTCAACATATTCTCTGCAAGTGCCAGTGAGTCAATTCGTGAAATATGGCTAGAAGAAATCACCTGGATGACTTCATATGTGGAAGAATGATCGGAAAGCTGGAGGAGGGGCGTACCGTCACCAGTGTAGCTGCAGAGTTCGGAATCAACAAAAGTGTCGTTTCGCGCGCTTGGAAAGCGTTCCAAACCACATGTACAGCTGTTAGAAAGGTTGGTGGTGGCTGCCCGAGGACGACAACTGCAGGGGATGACCGATATATCATCCTGCAGGCGAAAAGAGGCCGACGGCAGTCAGCAAGCGTCATTGCTCAGCAACTCTCTACAGCAACGGGGCGACAAGTGTCGCGGTTTACTGTGGCCAGACGCCTTCACAAAGGGGGCCTATTCGCCCGCTGTCCTGAACGCTGCCTTCCGTTGAAAGTTGACCACCGACGCTACCGTTTACAGTGGTGCAGAGAACACAAAAACTTGACAACTGCCAATGGAGTCGTCTCCTCTTTACGGATGAGAGTCGGTTCAGTACCAGAAGCGATTTTCAACGCGTTTTGTTTTGGAGAGAGATCGGGACACGGTTTTATACCAGTAACATCAAGGAAAAACACCATTACGGTGGTCCTGGAGTTCTTGTCTGAGGAGGCATTATGCTGAACGGGCAAACTGATCTCCACATTTTCGATAGAGGGTCTGTAATCGGGGATCGCTATTGTGAGGAGGTATTTCTTCCCCATGTGCGTCTGTTCCGAGGTGCAATTATCCCAGACTTCATTTTTATGGATGACAATGCACGGCTACATCGGACTCTTGCTGTTGAGGAGCTTCTGGAAAGTGAAAATATCACTCGAATGGATTGGCCAGCGTACTCCCCAGATTTAAATCCCATCGAACATGTGTGGGATGATTTGGGGAGACGTATTGCAATACGCTTACATCATCCGGAGAACACCCAACTACTCAAACAGATGCTGATTGAAGAATGGGTACTCCTACAGCAAGAAATGTTGCACCAGCTGGTTCTGAGTATGCGAAGACGGTGCGAAGCAACCATTGCAATGAGGGGAGGGCATATACCATATTAAGGAACATCTGCTTGTTGTTTTTCCTGTTGGATAGATCATCATGAGTCACGATACTATGCGTTCAATAAAGCTTGTTTTTGTTTGATTCCATACCGTATACATTGCATCCCTTTTTCAGCGGCGATGCTTTCGTCATCTTTTACTACATAATACTCTCCCTCATTTCTAAATTTCATGTCTCTCAGATGATTTTTCGTGAAGTTATGGCAATAAACCCACCTGTTGCTTAAGTTTTGCACACCAGTGTATATAAAACAGGATATTACAGAGGCATTACAATAATGTAATTTTTTCTTTGTGAAATGTGTGCATATAAAATTTTTGAATTAAGGAATTTTATACTAATAATTTCATAATTTCAGTTCTTATTTTACATATGTTTGTGATAAGAATATAATGTTTCACTATTACGTGAAGAAAAAAACTAAAATTTCTGTCATGACAGAAATTTCTTTTTTTTTAAACATTTTTCTTGAATTTTCTTGTGCAGTTAATACTCTCTATATAAAACTCTATATAAAAATTAATCATTTATAAAATTGTATGGGTTGAAAAAAATACGAAATTGCAATTATTTTATAGAAAAACATATAACTAATGTCTTAAAGTGGTATTTTAAGTTATTTTATAAACTTAAGTGGTATTTTATAAACTTTAAAATGGTTTTTTTAGTATATGTTTTTCGAAACATTAGTGCATTCAAAATGCTACTCCTTCCATAATAATTCACCAATCACTTCCATGTATTCCTTGTTATACATAAAGCATATTACAAAATTAGGGATCCATTTTTTATAATCTGAATAATTTTTTAAAAAAACATTTTAAGTTATCCCCCCGTTTACGTTCGGAACCGTGATTTTAAAAAAGCACGTAAATGGATACTTTTCATGATATTTAGTGTCACTTAGATTAGAATACATGCATAAAATTGTTTTAAGGTCATTTTGATAAAAATGATTTATTTAAATACAATATTTTGGCAAAAAATGAACTTAGAATAATCTTTTTTTCAAAATGTTCTCCTTTTATAAAAAATGCTTTTAAAGTAATAATATTTAGCTAATATAAAGTAAAGACCAATTAATGTTTTGTAATAATGATTCCTGAAGTTGTTTAGAACATCCTTAAGAATATTATTAAAAAATTCTGGTTAAAAAATAATTATTACAGATGGAGTAGGATTTTAAAATTTTAAAAATTTTCTTCAAAAAATGAAAATTTTTCAACTTGTGTGAATAATATGTGAAAAATTTCATTTCATATCATTTCCTTGAATAGAAACATTATATGAAATGCTAATATATAATTTTTTATATATAAATAAAAAAATTGTTCATGCAGTACCGAGTCTTCTAAAGCAGCAATAAAAGAAATCTGTTACGTAGCTTTTGTCGGGTTCTTGACTCACGAAAAGCTGTGTATGATTAAGATAATACAGTTTTACAATTAATGCGTCTTCTGGGAATGTGAGATGTATAATCACTTGAGGTGTTTCACTTCAGCTGAGAATACCATTCTTCAGAACTGTCTACATCAGCCTTTCTCACACTATGGGGCATCCCCTCGAGGGAAGTAATAACCCTACATGGGAGGGAGAGCATATCAAAAAGTCGAAAATATCTGATTTAAAAAAATCAGAAACTTACTGAAAGGCAGCAAAATAAAATTCATTATGACATAATTAAAAATAAAATACGCATTTACATTGATATAATATACTTATAAATGTATGAGTACTGCAAAATGTATTTTATAATTAATTTAACAATGCTAAGTTAAGAACAGATTTAATAATTACTAGCGACTCCCATGGGCTTATCATATACAAAATTATATACAGTTTGCTTCTTATCATGACTATTTGTACGGTTTATAATTAAAATTGTATTGTGTTGGCTTAGCGTATATATATATAAAAGTATATTATTATTGCATTCAATACATTATTACCGTATAGAAGAGGTGGGGGTACGATGAAATTGAGGATGGAAAATTGGGTCGCAAATAATGAAAGTTTGCGAAGCACTGGTAAACATAGTGATATATCCCATATTACTGGTACGGTTGTTAGAAATGAAGGCACAAATATGTATTGTTTTTTTGAAACTGGTGTCTTATGCGAATTATCGATGTAATGAACTACAACAGCGCCATAACTTAAATCAGCAATTTTTGGAGTAATTTTGTACTATCAACAATTTCTGAAATTGCATTCCCCCCTCTATGGTGTCCAAAGCTATGGCTAACGACAGGCGTACATTTAACCCTTTGACGCTATGAATTTCGCGGGCCTCGATGTGACGTCAGATAGGTGCATTGGTAACAACAGCAACAACTTTTTTTTCCTGGAATATTACTATCCATGTCATCATTAGTCTCCATACTTAGACGCCATTGCGATTGTTTGATCGAACTTCATGTACCCCTGAATTGTGTAAGTTTAATCAAATCGCCCTTTTTTATATACTTTTAAGAAATGAATAATTTTGTTGGGTCTTGTATACATTCTAAAATATTACTTATTCACTCATATAAAAATAAGGAAACTAATATTCTCCAGAAAGACCGCTTTTATAACGCTATCAAGCTATGATTGCATTACATAATTTATAAAGTATTACCATCTAAAGCTAAAGTAATTTGTCTAAAATTCCAGCCTTCAGTGTTGAAAGAGATCCTAAAGGAACGAGGCAATCTTTGACTAATTAGCCAAAATATCGATCACAAATTCTCCAGAAATTTCTCCACTATTCAAAGTTCTATTCTTTGCCTACGGTGGGAGGAATCCACGTGGAGGCCATTGTGATGAAAGAATGCCTCTAATTATCAGTACGATTCAACTATTTGGCAAGTCAGAAACAGGTGCTGCAATTAAGAACACATGAACAGAAATGATGTATTAATACTTACAATTAAAGATAATGATTAAAATTGAAAAAAGACACAATGAAGGTAGGGAAAACGTTTCGAAAAAGAAAATTCTTTCTGCAAAATATATCATATCCTTTCTTAAGGTATCTAACGAGTACTATTAAGTTCTACCAATCATCTTGTGGAAACTATTCTTTACCTGTGATTTTAGTTTAAAAACCGCTTTCCATAGAAATGACTTAATTTTATGCAAATGTTATTTCTATTTAAGTACTGTTATTGAGTATGTGAAGTTAATAGCTAATGATTAATACAAAAATTAGAACAAGCGAACAGCTACTGAGTGGCGGGGCGTCCTGAGATTAATAGTCGTAGTCGAATCTACCATGAATTGTGGAAATAGCATTGGAGCTGACCGATCTATGTGGATTCGAGAAGGATTGTTACAAGGAGCTCCAAAGGAAGGTGAGTGAATTTCTATAATCTAGTATATCTGATTAAGGGTTAGGATTTCAGATTGCTCGCAGAGTTAAGGTAAAAAATTGTATATTTCATTAAGTGTTAAGGCTAGAATAAAAATAGTTATTTTTAAGATCATGTCGGACTCTTCCCTGAACCCTCTTACACCAGTGACCATCGGCCCGCGACAGTTACTAAACTAAAAGTGAAGTCAAGTTTAGTTAAGTAACTAGTGTTTGAGTTATGTTTAGAGTTATCATCCATTGAAATAATAATGGGTGCCTTATGTTAAAATGTATCTACTCTCTGGTATTATAAAATATAAATAAATCCACTCGTAAATTATGTTTTTCAAATATCCTAGTTCAGCTCCGAAACATAAATCCTAATTGTATACAACAAAATTTTATTATTAAGGTATCCGACTACATTCAGAACCGTGATTTTGCAAAAGCAATATTTATGTTATTTAGTGTCACTTAGATTAGAAAACGTATATAAAACTATTTTAAGAATATTATTAGAATAAAAAATTATTTAAGTACACTATTTTGACAAACGATGAAAATAGAATGGCCCATTTTCAAAATATTCTCCTTTTTTGAGTAAAATGCTTTCAATATAATAATATTTCGCCTGTATATATAGCTCAGACCTCTGTACAGAGGCTCAACTAGAATTTTCGAAATATATAACTTAGAAGTGGGTTTATCCATGTTTTACGACAACAGAGGGGAGAAATTTTAAGAAAAAAACGTCGATAATTATTTCAATCGGTTGTAAATCTGAAAGTAATGTGAATGTTTCAAAATTCAAAGGTGAGCCTCTGTACAGAGGTCTGAGCTATATTCAGGCAAAATATTATTATAATAGAAGCATTTTTCACAAAAGGAGAACATTTTGAAATAAATAAAGTTATTCTAAGTTATATTTTTGACGAAATATTGTATTTAAATAATTTTTTTTGTCGAAATGTCCTTAAAACAATTTTATACATGTATTCTAATTTGAGTGACACTAAACATCATGAAAATTATCCATTTATGCGCTTTTTTAAAGTCACGTTTCCTAACGTAGTCGGATGCTTTAAAGAAAGATTTTTCAAAGAAGAAGAAGGTTTTGAAAAGATGTCATTTTTTCTTCATTAAGCCATAACAGTGCATTTAAATAATTTTTTACTATAAAAAATATGCTTAAAACAATTTTATATTTATATTCTCATTCAATTGACACTAAATATAAAAAAAATCCATTTTTAAACTTTTTAAAAATCACGATTTTTAGCGTCTCAGTAGCCTTTACACTAGAAAGTCCATCGGTGTTAATTTGACACGAGAGCCAGTTCAGTTTGTTCTCCTTTCCCCATTTCTGCAGAGAATTTGAAAATTTTTCGCAAATTTTATTTATTTTCCATGGAAGTTACACAGTAAAAGTTTTGCGGTTGTACGGTAAATAGGAGAAATTTTACAACTAAATATACCTAGAACGTCCACTGGGGTTATTTCGACACCAATGCAATTTATCACCCTAAATAGCTGTCGTTCATCATTAATATTAGTAAAAAAATCTCCAAAAGTACTATCGCACATTTATTTGGACTTGAATGCAGTGTTATTGGGTTGAAAGCGGAAACGAATCTATTTTTCCAAAATTGCTGTATCTTTGTGTGTTTCTTTACACATCATTTGCACATCTGCTCATAAAAAAAATTCATTTCATTTTTGGCTCTTGCGCAGAGCAGATATCCTGAAACGAAGGCTCGAAGAAAAAGCCTAAGCTCCGATGAAATTGCTAATTTATTGCGAGAGATTTCTGAGGATGAATCGGATGGTGGTGAGCTGCCTCGCTCTAATTTAGATTCCGATGAAGTCATAAGATTCAATGAAAGTGATTGCGAAGAGTCTGTCTGAAGAAAGTGCAGATATAATTGATAATATTCCAGTAAATCTTCTTATATAAATCGTATGGAATGCCACAGAATGGATACCACATAATAGTAATGTCCCTGGCAGATTTACGACTCGAAATGTTTTTGCGACAAAGCAGTGGTCCAATAGGCTTCGCAAAACATAATGTCAACGTCAGTTTTTTATGATATAAAGGTCATAAAATATGTTAATTACATGATATAATATTAAAAAGTATTAAAACTAAACCCTGCTGAACAGTAGTCCTGCAAATGTTTAGTTATTACAATTTTTTATGTATTTTATTATGTATTTTTTATGTATGTATTACTTTAAGGATAAACGAAATCCCGGGCATGCTAGTGTTAAAGAAAGGAATCATTAAAAAATTGGTTTTTAATAAAAACCTTTTTTTAAAAAAAATGGAAAATGTAACTTAAATTCAAACGAGTGAAAAAAATAATGTTAGTTGAAATTCATTTATGCTTCGTTAAAATTCAAAAAATATTTTCCTCGATAAAAGTTAATTTTTTATCTTGAAGAAGTACTTGGTTCAAAAAAAAGAAATTTGTAAAAAAGATATAAAAATATTTATGATGTCTAATTAAGGAAAAATATTTTTTCAAATTGCGTAATCGTTTTTTTATTTCTCTGTGTATTTGCTACAATATTGTTTTGAATGTAAAAAACTATAGAATAACACTACTTTCTACGGAATAAAACTGAATTTGATATATTTTCCTCCTTCAAAAGTAAATATAAATATTTTTAAGTCTAGAATAAATATTTGTATTTAAGCAGTAGCGCAATTAATTAAATTATATATTGCTTTTAAAATAGTTTTGTTGCTTTTACAAAGTTATTTATAAAGTATAATTTTTCTCTTTTTATTTAATGGAATTAAAATGCTTTTTGTTCCTTGGGGATTTTTAAAATTTTTTTTAAATGAATGTAAATTTATATTTGAAAATACTAGTTGAACAAATTTTAAATTTTTTATACATAAATGGATTAAAATATTTTTTAAACAAAAATCAAATGAGTATTTGAAATGTGATACATTATTTTAGTATTATTATGTAAGAGCAGGTAGTTAAAATCATAGTTTAGTAGAAGTAATTTTCTCCAAATGACACGAAAAAATTTTTCTGTTCTGAGAGTTTATAGTCGTTAATAACTTAGTATTAAAATTAAAAGCGGCTGATATCAAAAGCATATTTTAAGAAAAAAATAAGCACTTGTACATTATTAGAAAGGTAATAAATATTTTATATATTCTGAGACTCCGAGATTAAATTAGTTTCATTAATCTTTATAAGAAGGAAAATTTTGCCTTGAAAAAACGAAGTCTACAAACCACATTGAGTTTAATAATTTATTAAAATTATTTGGAATTCCTCGTCATAAAAATATTAATTAATTATTTGTTTAAATATTCATATTACTAGATAAAAGAATTTTTCATATTTTATTTCCAAAACATAAAGAACATTCCAGGGCAAACTTTTCGTTTGAAATTTTTTAATGCTTACTTTACATTCTTTTAAATACTCAGGAAACTTTTTATATGTTTTTTTTTACTTTTAAATAATTGTTTCTTTTTGAAAAAAAAATGTCTATTAATGATAAAAAGTCACTATTTTCGTGGATTAATTATAGCTAAAAGTAAACTATTGAAATTTTTCCATAATTCTGAACCCTCAGATTTCTTTTTCTTTCGTTTTAATTAAATTAATGGTCTGCCGTGATCAGGTTACATTTTTAATCGACGCAATTTGCTTAAATTTTTTCACTTGCTTTTGTAAATTATCTTTTGGGATTTCAAACGTTCTTTCTTTTTAAAAGCATTTTTTGATTTAAGCTGTTTAGAGAATAAAAATTTTCAAATTTTGACGACAGTAAATATAAATTAAAAATGTTATTCATTTAAAAGCTTTTTTAAAATTATGGTTCCGAACGTAGCAGAATAATGAATAAGTTAATAACCAATTTTTAGATGTGTTGTTTAATGTTAAATATTGATATATCACTTTATGAAATGTATTTTTGAAATTGTATGGCTATAAAATTTTTAAAATATCCCTTTGTAATTTTTAGATAAAAAGTTCACGTGTGTGTTCTTTTTCTCCTTAGCAGAGTATTAATGAACATATTTTTATACAAGGTGTCCTGGTTTAAAGTATCCAAAAGTCGTGGCTTATTATTACGAAACTACCCATCAGAATGTAATAAACTGCTCATCCGTGGATTGGAAACCAATCCTCCGAATTTTTTAGGTGTAGTCTAGTGTTTCTCAAACTGTGAACCGTGCCCCTAAGGAGGGCGTGATAACACGACAAGGGGGCACGAGCATATTAAAAAGTCGGAAACGAAATATCGTTTTTAAAAAAGTATTAATTTTATGAACGTAAACAAATTTCTTTTAAAAACATTGAAATATACATTTACAATGATATAATATAAAGGGTGTTTTTTTGAGAGGTATAGAACTTTAAATTGCAATAAAACAACGATGTACTATTCGATTGACATGAAGTGTTTTTTTATTCGAAAGATAATCTTGTGGTATTACATTTTAAATATGATTTCTAGCATAGGACTGCCACGGCTGGCTCAGATGTAGTCCAATCTGGACGTCCAATTTTCGATGACTTTTTCCAACATTTGTGGCCATATATCGGCAATAACACGGCAAATGTTGTCTTCCAAATGGTCAAGCGTTTGTGGCTTATCCGCATAGACCAATGAATTTACATAGCCCCACAGAAAATAGTCTAGCGGTGTTAAATCACAAGATCTTGGAGGCCGATTCACAGGTCCAAAACGTGAAATTAGGCGGTCACCAAACGTGTCTTTCAATAAATCGATTGTGGCACGAGCTGTGTGACATGTTGCGCCATCATGTTGGAACCACAGCTCCTGGACACATCATGATTGTTCAATTCAGGAATGAAAGAGTTTGTAATCATGGCTCTATACCGATCACCATTGACTGTAACGTTATGGCCTTCATCGTTTTTTGAAGAAGGATTTCCACCATCCCATAAAGCACACCAAACAGTCAGTTTTTCTGGATGTAACGGTGTTTCGACATACACTTGTGGATTAGCTTCACTCCAAATGCGGCAGTTTTATTTGTTGACGTAGCCATTCAACTAGAAGTGCGCTTCATCGCTAAACAAAATTCGCTTATGAAAATCGGGAACAACGGCAATCTCGTTTTGGGCCCATTCGACGAATCTACGCCTTGATTGATGATCGTTTTGATGAATTGCCAAACCAAACTGAGAATAAATCACTTGACAGCTGTTAAATTGGTCGCCATCTTGGAAAGTAATGCCAACTTAAACTTATATACCTGGAAAAAACCACTCTGTATTTATTAATGTATCAGTATTAGACAATGTATTTTATAATTAATTTAACAATACTAAATTAAAAACAAGTTTAATAATTACTAGTTACCGCATAGGCTTATCATATTTAAAATTTTATACAAAAATTAACATGTTCTGTATTAAGGGGAGGGGAGAGAAAAGGAATAATAAGCAAATCTCCTTCGCAAACACTTTTATTGTGTTCCCCAAAGACTTCAGAATAATTTTATGGATAACAGTGCACAGAATAGATCGTGCATCGGAAAGACGTATATATAAGTCCGGGACAATTAGATTTAGCGTCAAAGCACAGCATTATTGAATTAAGATATCCAACTACGTTCGGAATCATGATTTTTTAAAAAAGCGCATAAATGGATAATTTTCATGATATTTAGTGTCACTTAGATTATAATATATGTATACAATTGTTTTAAGGACATTTTGACAAAAACATTATTTATATACAATATTCTGGCAAAAAATTGACTTAGAATAACCTTTTTTCCAAAAGTTCTCTTTTTATAAAAAATGCTTCTAAAATAATATTGTACTTAAATAAAGTATAGACTTCTCCACATTGTTTTAAGAGTTACAACCAGTTGAAATAATTATCGGTATTTTTTTCTTAATATTTCTCCCCTCTGTTGTCGTAAAACATGGATAAACCCACTTCTAAGTTATATATTTCAAAAATTCTAGTTGAGCCTCTGTAGAGAGGTCTGAGCTATATACAGGAAAAACATTATTGTAATAGAAGGATTTTTCCCAAAAGAAGAATATTTTGAAAATGGGTCATTCGATGTTCATTTTTTTTGTCAAAATTGTGTACTTAAATTATTTTTTGTAATAATATTCTTAAAACAATTTTATATACATTTTCTAATCTAAGTGACACTGAATATCATAAATATTATCCATTTATACGCTTTTGCAAACTCACGGTTCCGAACGTAGTCGGATACCTTAAATACACTGGTGTGCAAAAATTAAGGACGAGACGGTTTTTTCAATATAACTGTACAAAAACTTTCCAAATAAACACATTTAATACCGTAAGATCCCAATACGTAAGGACATGTGTAATATGTAAGCAACACTTACTAAAAGAGAAATCAGAGGGATAAAAAGCAGCTTGATTGAAAAAGTAGCATGGAGCGCAATGCGACTGAAGGCCGAAACATCCCTGTGATGGGTGTCCAGCAAGAAACATCCGGTCTTTAGTAGGGGATATGATCTCCCCTGACTGCTAGGCAGGTTTCACAGCGTCTGCCCATGCTGAGAATGAGGGTCAATGAGTTGTTGAGGCATTGCTGCCCATTCGTCTTGCAGCGCCAATCGAAGCTCCCGAATCGTTATTGGTGCTAAGGTACGAGCTGCAAAGCGTCTGCCTAGAAAAGCACATACATGCTCGATGGGATTGAGATCCGGAGATCGTGCCGGCCAATCCTTACGTTCAATATCCTCACTCTCTAACAGCTGTTCGGCAGCTACTGTGCGATGACATGGTGCATTGTCGTCTATGAAAAGGAACTGCAGACCCATAGCGCCTCTAAAAAGACGCACATATGGAAGAAGAATCTCGTTACAATAACGGGTCCCGTTGACTGAACCTGCGTCGAAGATGTGAAGGTCTGTACGACTACCAAGCATGATGCCTCCCCAAACGAGAACACCGCGACCTCCATACCTGTCCCTTTCAATGATACTCGAGGGATGATTGCGGCTTCCCCGCTCTCTCCAGATGAGTATGCGATGAGAATTGCTACTCAAACTGAATCTGCTCTCATCTGTAAAGAGTACTCGTCTCCATTCATTGTCTCTCCAATTCCGGTGTTCCCGGCACCACGGAGAACGCCTTCTCCGATGGGCGGGCGTTAAAGGTACACACCGTACAGGGCGTCGTGCAAACAGACCACCACCGTGCAGTCTTCTGGCCACGGTAAAACGCGATATCGGTCGTCCAGTCGCCTGTGTCGTGTGTCTAGCGATTTCTCCGCTGTCTGCCGCCTGTTTCTTCTGGCCTGTAAGAGAATGTACCGGTCATCTGCGGGTGTGGTTCCTCGTGATCGACCACTACTGAACCACCGGATAGTTGTTCCTGTAGTTTTGAAATTGTCTCCAAAGTCGTGAAACGATGCTGTGAGCAATTCCGAACTCTGCAGCCGCTCTTGTCACACTGCGGTCTTCCTCCAACTTCTCCCAATGATTCGACCTCGGGTAAAAGCATCCAGATATCATCTAACAGATTGACTATTCGCCATTTTTCGCTGAGGCAGCAACTCGGTGGGATTTTAACTGCTATACGGCGTGCAATCTCTTGCCAGAAAAACCGATCTTACACCGACAACATGCTTTATACTACTCAGACACTCCCCCATTACGTCTACCTGCATATCTGCGCATGTGCTACCGTACATGACCTTACTTAATCTCCCTGATTGGTCTTTCTGTCTGCTCTTCGTTCAGCTGATATGCTAATTTTTCGACTTCGTCCTTAATTTTTGCACACCAGTGTATATTGTTATTGTACGGATGGGAGTGCGATGAAACCCCCATCCCATTGGGTCGCAAACATTTGAAGTTTGAGAAGCACTGGTGCAGTACGATCGGCGCAACGTGCGTACATTATTTGGCAATTGCAGACGATAAACTTGTTAATCTGACTTTATTAGTAAAAGTGTAGACGATATAGCAAAAGGTGCAGAGCGTTTTTTAATTAGCGGAATTGAAATCAGTCACACGTGTACACAGACTTGTTCGAACATAATGGTATGTCAATCTTCCTATATCAAAATTCATCTACCAATGGGACGGTAACTGGTATCTCAAACTGGAAAGTATCTTCAAGTTTTTGTGATAGAAGGCACTTGTCACTACACTTGATCGTGGACGTGGTTCAATTTGTAGGAGTCCTGATAAGACTACTAGGCCAGCCAGTAACGACATTCCATTCTGTTCGAATACGTTGCTGTACACGCGTGACTGATTTAAATTCCGTTAAAAGGAGTCTCAAGGGTATTAAATTTTCTAGAGGTCTAAAAATATAAACAATTTTCTAACAGGTATAATACTTTTAAATTTTTATTAAATACTTCGAATCTTTTACACATTATTTATAAAGGAATGGGGCTTCAGATAAGTATAAAATGCTTTAAATATAATCATAATTTTAAAATAAGTTTTACGTCGCGCATGCTATTTTTTAAATAATAGCTTTAATTACTAGTTTTAAGTTGATTTATGAAGTTAAATGTATTCTTTTACACTGTAGCTGTTTTTATACAAATAGAATAGTAACTTATATATTTTAATAAATAAAAAATATATTTTAAAAAAATATTTAAAAAAATTGCATAAGTAGGGTTTAAAGAGTATGGTGCATTTTATAATTATGTCAAGTTTTATACATCAGAGGGCTACTATTTAGAAAATAGCTTGCGCAACGCAAAAATACATAATATTTATTATAGAATTTTCATATGCTTATGATTTTATAAAAATTATGATTATATTTGGAACACTTTATACTTTTTCTGAAGTCCCATTCTTTCATAAATAATGTGTAAGAGAATCATTTAATTAAAAATTTAAAAGAACTATACCTGTTTGAAAATTGTTTATATTTTCAGACGTCTAGAGAAATTTAACAACCCTTGAGACCACTTTTTAACCAAAATATCCACTGCACCTTTGCTGCCGCATTTTATCTTAACTAATAAAGTTAGGGCAACAAGTTTATCGTCGCAATTGCCGAATAATGCAGGCGACCGATCGGACAACACCCAAAAATTTTGAGAGGTTTTCAAATCCACGAATGAACACTTTATATCATTCTGATGGGTAGTTCCGTAATAATAAGCCAAAACCTTTGGATACTTTAAGCCCGGCTACTCTGCATAATAACATTCATTCAAATGCAGAATGAAAAACTTTCCCTTCTCTATTCTGCTGCGTGCTTTTGTTAAACTTCCAAAAATGATATTTATAGCAAATTAATTTCAATCAATAAATTTAATGGGATGAAAGTAATATCGATTTGGGAAAGAATTCTGGTGACTTACCGGAGTCGTTTTAGTTCCATTTAAATCAATCAAACTCACTCATTGAGATCTTTATTTTAAGATACATAACTAAGCTGTACATTGTCAGCTACATTTTATATTATCTGAGTAATAGGATTATGTAACTCGTAAATTCTTTATAGAATGTTACATTTGACAAAGATCGAGAAATCGTCGGTTTTATTGCCAAAACGCACGCGCTAGAAAACAAAAAAGGAATGATACTTTAACATGACTACAATGTAGAAGATTCCATTACGTGCCCAAAGAGTTCTTCGGGGTCTACGAACTTCAAACATTGGATGGTACAGAGGTCGATTGAGTAGCTCAGATATCTTTTTTTTAAACTTAACTACAATGTTTGAGGCAAAGCTTTTTGTGCTGTTTGACGTGCGCTAATACAAGTAATATAAAAAAAATTAAGTCAATTCTTACTTAGATCAAAAAAGAAAATTTTTATTTTAGCTACTTTTTATTAAATAGTTACCATTAATATGAATATGTATATACATAGGGGCAGAATCACAACATTTAATGGTAACTAATTTTAATGAATTATCATTAAAGTATTGTATTGTCATCCCAAACAATCGTGCCTATAAAATTTCAGTTCAACTGAATGCTTTAAAACGTGAGGAAAAAACCTTTTCATGTTTTGACACACAAGTCGCCAAAAATGATGCCAACGTGGCTGTATTTCTAATTCTTTTAATAATTAGTTTTAATTAATTAATTGTTATTAATTATATTTAAACTATTGCATTGTCATCCCAAATAATCATGTGTATAAAATTTCAGCTCAATGGAGCGCTTTAAAATGTATTTTATGAACGATTGAAAATTCCACCAAGATATATAAATAAATATATAGAGAGTGAGAGCAAATAGTAGAATTTAAATAAAACCCCTACAATTGCCCTAGAATGTTGTTTTCATATATTCTAAATATTTAAAGATTCTGGTGAACCTTCATTCACTTTAATTTATGATAAGAGGTATTTTCCTGATATGTTTCCTAAAGAGAATTTGAGGAATAAGCAATTTTGTCTGATTCTTACGTGAAATACACCTTGCAGAGTTCTCATCTCATTATTATAAATACAGTTAAACTCTTTTATGTCAGTACATTTGAAATCAGAAAAGAAATAACTTCTATAATAATGCACTTTACCTTTTTCGTAAAATATAGCAACATTTTTACTGGCTTATTAGAAAGTTTCTATGAAGAACCAAAATAATCTAAATGTTGTTGCTGCTATTTTTCGATCGACGGTACCAGATTAAAGCCCATGAAGTTTGTCGTGACAAGGCGCTAGTTTCACCTGTCGTTATCCGCAGATTTGAGCACCATGCAGGTAAAATTACGTTTAGGAGGACTCGGTTTCACCCCACTTATGATTGATTGATTGATTGATTGAATATTAACGTCGCACTGTTCAGCTACACGAGGGCTTTTAGCGACGGACCACGTAATTTTGAACCATGGTCAAGTGACGTGGACGACACCTGAGCTGGCACCCCCCTCTCCTAACTACCACACCACACCAACGGGAGGACGTTTCAGCTGTCGACAGATTTAACGTGCATCGCTGCCCTTACACGGCGGGTCTTTAGTGGTACTGGGCTCGAACCCATGACAAAGCAAGCCACGTTCCGATACCAATACCACTCGGCTACCGCGGCCCCCCACTTATGATGAAGAATACCTTCGGGGTTGGTCAAGGGTCTTTCATCTATCTTATTCTGGCATCAACCTCAGAAGAGGACTTTCGTCTCGACGAATATTTAGAATACCCCATGCTGCACGGGTACAACCTTGTTTTTTCTGATATTCAAATCCAAGTCCTATGGCACAGTACGGCACTCAGGCCCAGAGTTACTAACCACCATGCCGTCTGCACGGTAATATAAACAAAAATTTACATAAACTATCAAAAACGTACTAATTAAGTGTAATTCAAAATGAATATAGTGATTATGGGCTGTGGGTAGCCTGGTGGTTAGAGCATTGGACTCCAGACCGGAAGGCCTGGTTTCGATACCCGTGCCACCAAATACCCTCGGAGTACGCACGAAGCACGCGCTCGTTAAATCAGTGCGTCCGAAAGTTTTGTGGGCTGAATCACGAGCTCATGAACTGGGAGAATATTTCCCTCCTCTTCAGTTCCATGCCTTAATTTTGAAGGTGGAAATCGGTGGTGTCACCATCTATCGTCCCTTCGTACTTTCACCTGTATGGTGCTCAAGGCTAAGGACAACGATAAGCGTACTTTTAGCTCCTTGCCATGATGGATTTCGTGGGCCTCCTTCTGACTACGTCAGACAGGTGGCATTAGAAACAACAACAACAGCACAAAAGGTTATAAAATTATTTATCGATAAGAAATACACAGAATGTAAAATAAAGCCCAAAAAAAACATTGTTTATATCTTTTATAAATATTCTATTTGAGTCCCCTTGGTAACAGGGACAACCTGTAAGCAGTGGTCCATTTCATGCCATATAGTCTGAAGCATATCTGCAGTCAAAAACACAAGAGCTTTAGAATCCGCATTTTGACTTCTGTATTTGTATTTGCGGGGAAAAAATGCACAAGAATTTTCATACACCACCACAGAAAGAGACCACCGGGTCTCAAGTACGTGAGATCTAGGTGGTCAAGAGGAGTTAATATCTCCAATTTGACCAATCCAGTTGTTGGCTTAAAGATGGGAATTCTTTCACATACTTCAATGAGAGGTGCCAGAAAATCTATTCGCAGATTCCATAATTTGCTGTAGCGTCGGTCATTGCTCAAGTATATCAAGATAAACGTTTGCCGTGATGATTGTTCCATTTTCACTTATGGTACGACAACGGTGAATCTCATTTCTAGGTGTTGCGTTCTATGCATTCGCACATTCCATACCTTTATAAAGAGTGTTTTTTTCCCCAGGTATAGAAGTTTAAGTTGGCATTACTTTCCAAGATGGCGACCGATTCAACAGCTGTCAAGTGATTTATTCTCAGTTTGGTTTGGCAATTCATCAAAACGATCAGCAAGCAAGGCGTAAATTCGTCGAATGGGCCCAAAACGAGGTTGCCGTTGTTCCCGATTTTCCTAAGCGAATTTTGTTTAGCGATGAAGCGCACTTCTGGTTGAATGGCTACATCAACAAACAAAAGTGCCGCATTTGGAGTGAAGCTAATCCACAAGTGTATGTCGAAACACCGTTACACCCAGAAAAACTGACTGTTTGGTGCGCTTTATGGGCAGGAGGAATCATTGGTCCGTACTTCTTCAAAAACGATGAAGGCCACAACGTTACAGTCAATGGTGATCGGTATAGAGCCATGATTACAAACTTTTTTCATTCCTGAATTGAACAATCATGATGTCCAGGAGCTGTGGTTCCAACAAGACGGCGCAACATGTCACACAGCTCGTGCCACAATCGATTTATTGAAAGACACGTTTGGTGACCGCCTAATTTCACGTTTCGACCTGTGAATCGGCCTCCAAGATCTTGTGATTTAACACCGCTAGACTGCTTTCTGTGGGGCTATGTAAAGTCTCTTTGGTCTATGCGGATAAGCCACAAACGCTTGATCATTTGGAAGACAACATTCGTCGTGTTATTGCCGATATACGGCCACAAATGTTGAAAAAGTCATCGAAAATTGGACGTCCAGATTGGACTACATCCGAGCCAGCCGTGGCAGTCCTATGCCAGAAATCATATTTAAAATGTAATGCCATAAGATTATCTTTCGAATAAAAAAATTCATGTCAATCGTTGTTTTATTGCAATTTAAAGTTCTATACCTCTAAAAAACACCCTTTACTACAGTTGTCATATGTATAAGGATTGAATGTCTTTTCTAAAGTATAATTTAAAATGTGAAGATGTAGAACTTGAAATAAGCATCTTGCAATATTGGCTATCCACTTTCAATATTCATTCACTTAATCTATTGAATTAATTATTAATATCTTCAAAATTTCAAGGAACAAAAGAAAAAAATTAATACACTCTAATTGTTGCAAAACATAATATTTATTTTTAACTTTACATTTTTATTTCAGTTAAATTTTTAAACAATCCATAAGTCCTTTGATGTATTATGAAAGTATGACTATTATAAAAAAACACAGATAAATACTACTAAGATAACAAAGCAACACAAGACCTGATTTTTGGCTATCCTTTCATTTATATTTTAAAAAAAAAACACACTTAAGAAAATAAAAAGTATTTGATTATCGACAAAAGTAGTTAGTTCCTAGAATGTACACTTATAGTCAAAATCGTGATCTCTTTGACTAAAAAAAAAAATAAATAAAAAAGAAGGAAATAAGATCTTTATTCAAATAAAATGTTATTTCTTTGAAAACGTCCATAATTTAAATATGATGTACGACAAAAAGTGAAAAAAATATTAATTAATGAAAGTGCTTGAAACAAAATACATCTTTCTCAAGCATTAAGACCATTGAAATAAAACTCAAGAATCATTTTTTTAATTAAAAGAAGATAAGAAAATAAATTTATTATAAAATGCAGAAGCAACTCAGAAGGCTTTAATTCGAAGATTCATTTATTTTGTATCTGAAAACTAAAAATACATTGGGAAACTATTTCACAGAATGAAACTCTCATTCAAAAAGCTTTAAATGAAAGGAAAACTAGAAAATAGGAAATTAACTTATTGATTTCTGTTAAAACACGAAGAATTATTAAGCAGACAGTTTTGTCTTTTTTTAAAAGAAACAATAGTTTAGTGCTTACAATAATCAATTCAGTATTTTTTGCAAGAATTTTCAGAAGGTATAAACAATTGATTTTAAATTAAAAAAATAGTTTTTGGCTTAAAATAAAAGCTTATAAAGTGAGGGATTAAATAAATGTATGTTTGAATGCAAATTTTGCAGGGTCTGTTAAAGAAAGGAATTGGCTTAAGGGGTATCCGTTTGCGTTCGGAACCATGATTTTAAAAAGTGCATAAAGAGATAATTTTCATGATATTTAGAACCACTTAGATTAGAATACATGCATAAAAGTTGTTTTAAGATATGTGACTACCCCCCAAAATCCTCGGTTTGGAGAAAATTTTCGAAATTTTTATGTTTTTATATTATAGCCCATACACTTAAGATTACAAAAAATACTTTATTTTAGTTCCTACGATATTTAGAAGCTAAGTTATAGCTTATTTAGTAAACCGGAAATGGAATTCTCATAACTGAAATGGGTGTTTAAAGAGACATAAAAATGTAAACAAAAAGTTTGAACGTCTTTTTCGTGACTTTAAGCAATATAAATATCTAATATTTATGGTGGGAATATAGATCAACGTATCCTTTACTTATTTATTAAGTATCCGTTACTTATTTTTTTTTAATATGGCGACTGTTTTTTTAATTCAAGCTTGTTTTACTGAATGGCAATAATAATATCGTTTATAGTTTGTTTACATTGTTCATTCTAAAGCGTTCTTCTTTAATTATTACTTACTTTTGATAATTTTTCAGTTAATTCATTCATTTTCATTTAATTTTAACGTTTTATTTGATTGTGAGTAATTCAAAAATGCCGAAAGCTAGATCGAAAGTATCTAGAAAGAGAAAGTTTTATGGTAATAGAGGTTTACCAAGCCAGCACTTAACAGTAATAACAGTACGTCTGCAAGTGAAGCGAAATTGAGCATTGACAGTTTTGATGTGCCTGAACCTGAATTTCATGGTTCTACATATGGAATAGAATTATTAATTTCCAAGCTTTTGATGGGAATTATTTCAATCTTGTGTTATCCGGAATGTTATGCAACTGGATTGAAACTGGCAGAAGATTCTAAGGAAGGACCTTGCTCTAATTTGTGTGGCTTGCAGTTGTGGGTTAATGACTGGCTTTACTTCTACCTCTAAAGAAAATAAGAAATTCTCTCTCAATACTTTTTATTGGTATTTGGATTAAGATTGATTGGCAGAGAATTCCCAGCTGGTAAGAGTTGTTATGCACTTTAAATTTGCCATGCATTTCTAAAAATACCTTCAGAGCTCATGAACTCAAACTGTTGAAGCAGTACAGTTATGTTCTGAAGAAAATATGAAAGCTGCATCTAAAGAAGTGCAAAATTTAAAAAAAAGTACAACTTGTGGTGCTTCGGTAGATGGCTCATGGCAGCGGAGAGGTCATATGTCACTTAATGGCTGCGTTTCAGTTATTTCCATTGATACAGGAAAAATTTTAGATCTGGAAGTAATGACTCAGTATTGTAAAATGTGTGAATTGAATGTGAAACGTGAGCATGTATGTTCAAATTATTTAAATGATCCTCTTGAAACATGGAAGCTGTTGGAGCTTTTAGAATTTTTGAAAGGTCACTAATCAAACGAGACCTGCAATGCACCGAGTACTATGGTGATGGTGATTCCAAGGGCTTTTTACAAGTGAAGGATATATATGGTGAAAAACAGTGTCACAAAAACTTGAATGTATAGGAGATATACAAAAAAGAGTACGCTCACGTTTAAGGAAACTAAAAAGAACACCAAAGGACTTGGTGGGAAGGGGAAATTAACTGATAAATTTATCGATAAACTGCAGAACTATTATGGGGATTGCAATCCGCAGCAATGTTGATGCCTCGAAAAATGCACCAAGCTGTAATAGCTGCCTTATTTCACTGCTGCTCTAGCAATCAAAATCCCATGCATGGGCAATGTCCAACAGGAAAGACAGCTGGTGCAAAATATAAACAAGCATTACGTGATGGTAAAAGTATATGTGACAAAACAGCAGGCCTTTCAAATTACGTGATTAAAGTGATAAAGCCTTTACTTATTTAGCACTCTGTGATAAGAAGTTACTAAAAATGCCTCCATGGCAAGACTCAAAATAATAATGAAAGCTTTAATAATGTATTGTGGTCTGTTTTGGCCGAAAGAACTTTTGTTCATAAAAACTTTGTTTTTGGGTTCATACATGGCTGTCATCTTATATAATTCGGGTTATTTAGGGCTATTGCCTGTATTTAATTATTTAGGTATAGGAATTGGATCCTAAATCTGACACTTAAAACTATATGGGGAATTGACAAGGAGAGAATTCAAAAAATCGAAACGCCTGTCATTACCCTCAACAAAACTCTCCAGAAAAAAAAGTCCAAATTAGCTAAATATGAAGCTAAAGAGGGCTTAAGCTATAAATATGGGGGAGTTTTGAAAATGTTTAGTGAGTAGAAAAAGTAATTATTTTGAGTTAAAATTATTAAATGTGTTTTACGAGAAACTGTTATTAAATATTTTTATTCACGATAAAGCTCATTACACAAAAATATCGTTAAGATACTAAATCTAAATTTTCAGAACATGTTTTATGTAGTTATATCTGTGTTATGAATCAAAAATCTAATCTCTCTGTGTATATATTTATGTATTTTATTGCTTTTTTATGAAAGAAAAAGCATTAATTTTTAAAAATTTGAGTTTTTGCATAAAATTTGCAATATTTAAAAAACTTTCAAAAGCATTACAAATTTTTTTGATTCCTATCACAGATAAAGATGTTGTTTATGTACTCTATAAATACATTTATTAGAATTTTGTGTACAAGATTTGTCGTAACTGCAATTTTTCACCAAAATTTCGCTAAAAACAAAAAATTGTTATAGTCTACAAAACTCTCCAGAAAACAACAAAAGGGTAAAAATAAAGGTCAAATCAGTTTTACATGAAGCTAAAAAGATCTTGAGTTATAAATATAGTGAGTTTAAAAGTGTAAAAATTAGTAGAAATTTTTTCATGTAGTCTTAAAATCTTTAAATGCATTTCCTGAAAAACTTATGTTTTTCAATTTTTTTCTTCATGGTACAGTTCACTACTAGAATTTCTTTTAAGATATTGACTTTGAAATTTTCAGAAAATGTTTTATTTAGTGTTATCTGTATTCCTAGATTATAATCTAATCTCTGTGTATATATTTATTTATTTTATTGCACTTTTTGTAGAGAAAATACCATTAGTGTTTCTGTAAAACATTTGCATAAAATTCACATATTTCAAAACTTTTCAGAAGTATTTACAAATTTTATAGTTATCAACACAGATAATGATGTCATTTATGTACTGTATAAATATTATAAGAATATATATTAATAGAATTTTTCAATACAATCCTTACCGCAACTGTAATTTTTCACTAAAATTTCACTCAAAATTTCCAATATTTCCAAAATTACTTTAACTTTGTAAGAACTGTATTGGAATTTTACTTTATGTCCCATTTCAAATAAAAATGTTTATTTAATTGAAATTTATATATTTCAAAAAAAAGTGCTGCGAAGGTAGTCACATACTTAAGGACATTTTGACAAAAAATTATTTAAATAATTTCGGCAAAAAATTAATTTAGAGTAACGTTTTTCTAAATGTTCTTCTTTGTGAAAATTGTTTACTCATAACAATATTTTGCTTGTATATAGCTCTGATCTGTGTACAGATATTCGACTATGAATTTTGAAAAATTCACATTATTTTCAGAGTTACAACCCATTGAAATAATTATCGGCGTTTTTTCTTAAAATTTCTCCCCTGTTGTCGTAAAACATGGATAAACTCACTTCTAAGGTATATATTTCAAAATTCCAGTTGAGCCTCTGTACAGAGGTCTGGGCTATATACAGGCAAAATATTATTATGATAGAAGCATTTTTCACAAAAGGAGACTATTTTGAAAAAGGAGTCATTCTATGTCTATTTTTTGTCAAAAAATTGTACTTAAATAATTTTTTTATCAAAAAGTGTCCTTAAAAACAATTTTATAGATGTATTCCAATCTAAGGGATACTAAATATAAAATATTGCAAAATCACGGTTCCGAATGTAGTCGGATACCTTAAATTAAAAATATATTTTTGGTTTAAAAATGAAAGCTTATAAAGTGAGGGATTAAATAAATGTCCGTTTGGATGCAAATTTTCAGGGACTGTGGAGGAAAGGAATTGGTTTAATAAAGACAGCAAAAAATTTCGCATTTCCTTCCGTGAAGATAATTTTACAGCTGAGAAGATTTTTATCGTTGCCTTAGCTTCCCACTCAATTACATATGGTATGTGCAAAGATTTCATTTATTCATAAAATATTAAAATTGTGCCTCTGAACTTCAGTGTAGCTCGTGATATAATTATTTTCACTGGATCTCAAATCAACAAAGAAAACGCTCACCAAATTTCAACTTTTCGGACCCAATAGCTCAAAAACGGGAATTTTGTTTATCTATACTTTTCAATAGCCCCTTTTAGAGTGATTTCTAAAATTTGTTCTTAAGGTGAGTTGTAAACCCTGTCTCTCTCTATATACTGACAATGTTAAATTGGCTGTTTTCGATGTATCTTTTCTCGAAATCTGTTATATGTACATGCTTGCAATTTTTCATACAATTAAAATACACCTTTCTCATTATACTGAAATGAGCTTTAGCTAATTTTGAATTTCTTAATAGTTTATTAAATATTTTATCAAACATTGTAAACTTTGACCCATTTTCACAAAAAAAAAAAAAAAAAAAAATGTAAAAATAAATTTTTGTGTTTTTTTACAAAAAGCTAATTTTTTAGTATTTATTAGACATCATTATGAATATACCATAAAATTTACATACCTGTGAACAGTGATTTCTCAGAAAAGGTACATCGAACATCAAAATTTACATTTTGTGATAAATTGATTTTAATGTATACAGTGAGACTTTAATCGGCTAGAAAATAAAAAATAAAGGCTCAATTTACAATAAAAATACATGTTTTGGTTTATATCAGACGTTTAAATTTTTAAACAAAAACAAAGTACTTTGTTTACATTTTTCGCCTTTCAAATGGGCGTGGCCCAGTTTCAACGATTATTTAAAAATAGGCTTTAAGGGCTTCTTCAATGACCCTAGAGGTTAAAGTATGGTATTTTTAGAAAGGTTAAAATTTATACAATTAAAAATTTAAAATCTCAAATTGTCAAAGAAATAAGATTTTAGCTTTGCAAAAACCCCCTTAAAGGATTTATACTCAACAAAAGAAACATCTGTTATATATTTTAAAGTCTATAAACCGTATGGTTCAAAAAATCTGAATTTGTTTACTTATAAACTCACGTATATTCGCTTGGGCGTCGATTTTTGTAAAACCACTTCCCAGCGGATCGTTACTTTAAGAAACACGCTTGCCGAATTTAAAGTTTGTAGGTTTTATAACTCAAAGCCCTCCACACAAAAAAGTTCTACTAACAAGAGTACGGTGCACCAATGGTTACCCACTTACTCTAGATCACAGAAGAGCCCCCACCCTCTTCCCGGCATAGTGCAGAAGACATCAAACAGCATGAGAATGCGCTGTAAGAGCGGCATTGTGGTTATCTGTGTTCATACCATGTAATAAATTCTCCATCAATCCCATCTTGTTTCTTCGTATTTGATAAACATGCTTTAAGTAAAATTATTAATTTTCTTTTATATTTTGCTAAGATATACTTTTTAATTGCCTTCATGTCAATTTTCTTCTTCTACATTAGTTTTGCAGTTTTTAAAAAGTAGGCGAAAACATATTTGCTCCTCAACTTTTTGTACTCATTGGAAACCTCTTCTCCCTCATTGCTTATACATAATTTAGCACCTTGAATTTAATCTTTCTTTTAATAATAATCTTTTTTAATAATCTTTCTTTAAGTTTAACTTATTTTTGTAATTTCTTTCAGGTTTAGTTTGTTTTGACTTAAAAAAAATATATCTTCATTGCAGTAGAAGGTGATTCAATGAATTTCAAATATCTGCTCATTAAACAATTTTATCTAACTCTTCGAGAAGCCTATAATATGCTTCTTTGTCCATTCTCTTCAAGTGCCATTACCTTGAATAACTTTTAGAGAATTCTCCTAAGTTTTCAGCGTTTTAAAGGGGTCACCTTACACGAAAGAGGTTCCATCTATGACTAATTAGTTAAAATATCGATTTCCGAAAATTTCTAAAGGTTGTCCCATTATTCCCGATTCTATTCAACGCGCAACGTGAAAGGAATGCTTTTCTGGTCAAAGAAAGTAACAAATTATCAGTATTATATCAAATATCTTCGGCTATTCAAAAACAGGTGCTCTCATTAAGAACACGTGACCAGAAAAAGGCAAATTTCCTACATTCATTAGTGGATAAAACAAAATTAAAGAAAAAAATAAAGGTTTTGAAGTAGAAAATAGTTTAGTAAATTAGAATTTTGCAAGAAAGAAATTTAAGTGATTCCAATTAAAAGAAAACGGATAGGCGCTGTGCAGCGTGGTTAAAATCGAATGTTGCGCAGGGAATTAATCAATTTAAGTCTCATAAATTGTCTCTATTTATTTTGTTTCATGAGACTGGATTACATTATTTTTGATGGAATATTTGTTGCAAAAATGATTTTTAAAAGTGTCAAATCAATAAATGTAAAACAAATGACCGAGAAAATTAAAAAAAATAATACAATAATTAGTGACACATCTATTAACTCATACCTAATTGTTAAAAAGAAGTTACTATTACAAAAGGTGAGATGTTGAGTTTTGAATTTTATGTATATATGTATATCTATATTCATTACGATATCTCTGGAACTATTAGTCACACAGACTTGAAATTAATTGAGCATTATTCTTTTATTGAGCATGATTCTTTTGTTCTGGTTTTGCGGAATTTGTCTTCCAAAAGGGTTGCAGAATGTTGTTCCCATCATGTATGATAATACCTGCCTTTTTAAACTCTTACACCGTTGAGTTTTCCCCGTTCAGATCTTTCCCCAGCGTTAGGATCTTTTCGCTTCCTCTCAGTCCAGATTTTTTTTTGAAGAAGCGTTATTTCCCCACCAGAAACGTGAGTTTAATGTAGTTGCTTTTATTTAACCATTGTCAAATAATCAAAATAATAAATTATAAAAAACAATATCTGATAAATAATTAATTAATCAAAATAATTAGTGCTAAATTTTTTTAAATATTTAAAAGCACATACATTGTATTTCCTCGATTCTAAGCCTCACCCAAAATTATCAGCATGTTTTTTTGAAAAATGTTGTCAGATTCTGTCTACATCGTTCAGTCATAATGTATGAATAACAACTTATTGTGTACAACAACCCTCGAGGATGTGAGTATGATTACCAGATCGGCAACTTTATCACCCTCCTTCGTCTTTCACCAAGAAACCATCCAGCTGTTGAAAAGTGGGAAATTAGAGGGTGTATTTCTCTGTAAAAGTCAGTTTTCCTGAATGAAAGAGCTAATGCAAGGAAAACAACATACGTGTCATGTTACAATATTGTTAATTTAAGGTATCCGACTATACGTTCGTAACCGTGATTTTGTAAAGTGCATAAATCGATAATTTTCCTGATATTTAGTGTCACTTAGATTAGAATACATGCATAAATTGTTTTAAGAAAATTTTGACAAAGAAATTATTTAAATACAATATTTTGGGAAAAAAAAATTAACTTAGAATAGATTTTTTTTCCAAAATGTTCTTCTTTTTGTGATAAATGCTTCGATTATAATAATATTTTGCCTGTATATAACTCAGACCTCTGTACAGAGGCTCAACTATGATTTCTGAAAATTCACATTATTTTCAGAGTTACAACCTATTGAATATCGGCGTTTTTTTCTTTAAAATTTCTCCCCTCTGTTGTCGTAAAACATGGATAAACCCACTTGTAAGTTATATATTTAAAAATTATAGTTTAGTCTCTGTACAGAGGTCTGAGCTATATGCATGCAAAATATTATTATAATAGAAGGATTTTTCATAAAAGAAGAATATTTTGAAAATAGGCCATTTTATGTTCAGGTTTTGTCATAATATTGTACTTAAATTATTTTTTTTTGTAATACTATTCTTAAAACAATTTTATATACATTTTCTAATCTAAGAGACACTAAATATCATAAATACTATCCATTTATACGCTTTTGCAAAATCACGGTCCGAACGTAGTCCTGAAATACGCATATATATATATATATATATATATATATATATATATATATATATATATGCGTAAGAAAAATATTTTTCGATTAGTTCATTTTTTTTATTATTAGGATGCGTTAAAACTTATGTTTTATCCATAAAGAAAATGCTTGTTATCAAAAATAGAGTTTTGCATGAATATTCTTTAAGACAGTCCTCTTGGTATTTAATATACTTTTCCCAATAATTTTGAACAACAATGTATAGTATCAATACGAAATTAGGAATAAGTTTAATAATTATTAGTGAACCTATGTGCTTATCATATATAAAATTTATAACCTATCTTTATATAAGTTTAACGGTTTATAAGTAATGTTGTATTGTTGCTTTAATGTCGAAGTGTATTTTTATTGAATTTTTAAATTCATTGTTATTGTATGGAGGGGGCTCCATGGACATTATGATTGAATATTGGATTTGAAATATTGAAAGTTTGAGAAGCAGTGTTGTAAAGAGAACATTAAACTGTGCTGTGAAAAAGATATACTTTTGTATTCTACAAAAACGCTGTGATTCTAACGAAAAACTTGTTTTTGTGACAAAACCGTACATAAGATCATATCTTTTATTATTATTAATTTAGGCGGAGAAAAATCCTTGTTCTTGTAGTCATCCCACCTAAATTATAGAGCTCGCAAACAAAATAATATATCTGGAATGCTTTTTGTCTGAAAGTAGGAGATTGAGCTCGTTTCCGTCTCCCAGAAAACGTGCCCCAAAATATTTTATTGAACAATCAGTGTCAGAGAATACGATAAACGAGGAACATAATGAGAAATGAAAGTTAGTTTTGTTGTCATCCACAATATTTATTGACATTTATTTTAGGTCCGACAAATTAGATAAAATCATGACTGTGACGTATTTCAAATACATCGAAGACATTATTTCTTCCCTTTTTTATTTGGTAGGAGAACAAATTGCGTTTTATTAAATTTGTATTCGAACTAGAGGTATATGCGTGGAAATGCTTTATTTTTAACCTCAAATATTTTCTTCAACCTTTTTTTTTTTTTTACAAATGATTGACTCTTCTCAGTGATTTGATTTTTTAAATATCAGTAATATATCTGAAAAAGACCCATATATATATAAATTCAGATATATTCTACATTTTTACCAAGGATGTTTTTCTCTAGTTCTTCCATATGAGGTGTTTTAATCTTTACAAAATATGAAAAAAAAGGAAATTAGGAAATTTGATTAATATTAAAATTTATAAAGTTGCCATCCTTCAGAAAGACGATCAGTTTCTGAAGTAAAGAAGGGAAACAATATATAGGTGGTTATCAAAATAATGGAAACACCTTTGAATAAAAGTGACACTTCGAAATGCACTTCATAAGTATTGAAATGCAATAATAGCAACCAGGTTTTTTTTATAAATACAGTCGGACCTCTATATAATGAAGTCGCTAAATCCCGGAAAAAGGTTCTTGATATAGAAAATTCGTTATATAGAGGTTCATCTTTCAATATACTTAATAAACCACATAAAACAAATTTTTAGAACACGGTGACTCGGGACATCTCCACTGAGGGTGAAAGAGGATATCGATGATGTTTCTAGTGAACTACGCAACGGGGGTCAAAGGTTGCACTTCTTGATGAAACGTCTAGAACCCTATTTCTCTCGGCGAGTTTAGGTTCTGATAAAACCAGTTCAAGATTTATGACCACCATAAAATGAGTTAAAGAAAGAATAACTTGAAATTTCTTCAGAAATACTTTAAAATGAGTCAGAACAAAAATTGAATCACAAAAGAAAAATTCGTTATATAGAAAATGCGCTTCGGATATTTAACGAAGGAAATTGTGAAATGTTCAAGGTTCCAGGAAAAAGTTCGCTATAATTGTCATTGATAAAATTATATACAAAATTAACACTTATCTTGATAATTTATATAGTTTATAATTAACTACTTCACTGCTTATTAAAAGATATGCCACGTAGGCGCGTATAGGGACGGATTGAGGGGGGAGAAGGAATAAATAAGCAAATCTTTTGAAATAAGTAAATCCTTCACAAACACTGTCGAGGTCCTTTTTATTGCATTTCAAAGCCTTCGAAATAATTTTATGGATAGCAACGCTCAGAGAAGAAAGACGGAAAGACGTATATATACGTCAGGGCAATTAACTTCTTGGTGGAGACGTTTATATACGCTGGTGGGCCTTAAGAGATTAAAGTTGCACTGTAGCTTTAAGGTTAAAGTATAGTGTTATTGAATTCAATACATTGTTATTGTATGGAGGGGGGTGCGCTGAAAATTTTGATTGAATATTAGGTCGCAGACATTAAAAGTTTGAGAAGCACTGCTATAATGCAAGTATGAAAAGGGAGGCAATTTTATTAGTAGAAAAGAAATGGAAACAGAGCAGCGGCCACTGAAAAATTGACAGGAATGAAACAAAAAATACGTCGATGGCGCAACAAAATGATATAAATTTTGTTTATAAATGCTCAACAGTGTTTAATAATTCTTTTACATTCTTCTATAATACATTTTCTTTAAAAAAATATTGTATAACAAATGCATTGGGGGGAACGGAATACGACATCGGGTGGGTAAATGGAGACGCCAGCACCAATTTCAAAGTCAGCTGTGACAATGGGAGTGACGAATCATTTTCGAAACATGATACTGAGGGTTACAGTAATTATATACAATATGCATTTGAAAGTTTTTAATACACTGGTAAAATAAAAAAAATTAATACTTAATTTCTTATTATTACTCATTAATTTTTTTTTTTAAAAAATTCTTAAGTATGTACTATAGATGCGCCTTTTACACATTTTTTAAATGTTTCTCAAAAACGTGTAGAGAACGGCTTAGATTCGAGTAAATATTGTGATTTGCAATGCAATGTGTTTAAGGGGAGTTGAAACCTCTCTGTTTCTCTATACTGACAATGTTAAGTTGGCTGTTTTCGATGTACCTTTTCTCAAAATCTGTTTTATGTACATGCTTGAAATTTTTCATACTATTAAAGTAGACCTCTCTTATTATATTAAAATGAGCTTTTAGCTAATTTTGAATTTTTTAAGAATTTATGAAATATTTTATCAAACATTGCGAAATTTGATTCATTTTTTACTTAAAAATTTGTAAAAATTAAATTTTTGAGTGTTTTAAAAAAAAAGCTCATTTTAGTATATATTAGACATCATTATAAATAAGTCATAAAAAATTTACATACCTGTGAACAGTAGTTTCTTAGAAAAGGTACATCGCACATTAAAATTTACATTTTGAGATAAATTGATTTTAATTTATACAGTGAGACTTCTAATCGGCTGGGAAATAAAAGAATAAAAGGCTCAATTTAAAAATAAAAGATACATGTTTTGGTTCATATCAATCGTTACACTTTTAAGCAAAACAAAGTAATTTGTTTACAATTTTCGCCATTAAAATGGACGTGGCCCAAATTCAACGAATATTTAAAAAATACACTTTAAAGGCTTCTAAATACCCCAGAGGTTCAAGTAAGGTATTTTTAGAAAGGTTAAAATCTATACAATTTGAAAATGTAAAAATCTCAAATTGTCAAAAAATAAGATTTTAGCTTTCCAACACCCCAAAAGGTTTTCTTTTCAAACCTTTATAAAAAATAATTAAACATTATTAGAAAATGTTAACATTTTTTGTTTTATATCGACTATCAATAAAAATTATCAGGTAAAAATATCAAAATCTGGGAGTTTTGAAAATCAGACAATAAGGATTTATGATATCGATTCATATTGGGAGCATTTAATCAATACACTTGGCTAACATTCTTACCGCCTGACCGGAACATCCGTCTGTCAGACGGAGATGATTTGCTTTGATGCCTGTAGATAACGTTGTGGTGTGATTTTTGCAGGGCTGTGCCTTGACATATTCAATTGGACTCTATCTAGTGAGAGGATCACGTGGTGTTACATGACGACTTTTTTCAACTCACGATATGTGCGATTTTTCTTATGTATCACCGTCTATTAGAACGGATATTCGTATTTGTTATTATTATATTTAAATACTTTTGCAAGAGCATAGATAATTTTTAATCAGTTATTATAAAAATACTGGCCACAATTCTAGTGATAAAAATATATTGTTGTGCTGGATTTAATCCCACATCTTATTTTAACCATACCCAATTCCATGAGCTAGAAGGACATTTAAAACAGTCCTTAAGGCTGTTTTCGGTTAATGTTTAAGAATAGGACCCAAATTTGGAATATTTTTTTCAGATATAAAAGAAATGAATATTTTATATGATATTCTGGCTTCACTATCCTTTAGAGAGCAGCATGTGTTATCATACTTCCCATTTTTAACCGAGTTGAATAATTTTTTTTCTGATGTAAAATGTGTTTTGCGTTTTTTCTCGTATACCGTGATGTTAAATGGGATATGCCTTCACGTGTTAAAACGAAAAAGAAAGTATTCATAGAATATTTTGAAGTTTTTAAAAACACTATATTGTTAACAAAGGTATGAGTTATAATATTGCAAATTTTCATGGAAATTGAGGCATTTTTCTGTCGGAAAATGTGCTTCGCGTTTAGTTCAAGCTCTCGCACTTTTACCGAAGACAGTCTTAAGGTAATAAAACTCAAAAATATTTACGTACTTTTGTCAGGTGGATGCTCCTCATTCCCGCAAAAATTGATGCCGCGAGGTTAAAGGGTTTAATCCATGAAATTCTTTTTTCAACTTAAAAGAGCTAGTTTATTCTTGAAATGATCGAAGTAAATGGATAAATTAAACTATTTAATAATTAGTTTTATTAAATCCGTTTTACTACTTTATATTACAAAATTTTATGTAGTTGTGTAACACACGGTTTAATTCGAAGACCAACATGTAGATGGCGGTACTTGTAACGGAAGCATTACCGGCCAAAAAGCTCTGTAGTACCGCCAGAGAAAGTTGGGAACTGAACGAGTGAACTTTACTCGTTTCGCTGTCCAATCCTGGAATATGTATTATATTTAATTTCCTCTAAATTTTTAATCTGTATTGTGTCTAAATGTCTGTCCATTGTAACTGTGTTGTTTTGTGTCATTAAAACTATTTTAAATTACCCCGAGATCTTATCCATTATTTTGGTTTACCCAGTAATGACGTAAGAGAACCGTTACAAATTGGCGCCAAAACGTCGGGCCGATCCGAACACACAATTCTCAACTTTTCTCGCTTTTTCTACTTTGTTGAGGCGTTGTCATCCGACAACAAATAGAGAATTCGCAACCCCGCGAATAAATAAATATTGTTTTCATCCAGAAAACTTGTGAGCAGATAAGTGTTGTATATTCTAAATAATCTTACTCTGTTATTCTGTATAAGAACAGTGATTATATATTATTGCTCTTAGTATGTATTGTGTGTTAGAGTTGTAATTATCTTGTATGATTTTCAGTATAGAAAGATGGCAATGTATTTTTTTACTCCCGTTATGATTACGTATAAAATAAATAAATCTTTCGTCTATTAGTTTTTAGCTTCACTGATTTTTATCAACAAAATAAAATACAGTCGGACCTCTATATAACGAAGTCTCTAAACTCCTAAGTTCGTTATATGGAAAATTCGTTCTATAGAGGTCCATCTTTCAATATACTTTATAAATCACATAAAACAAATTTTAAATTCATTAACACTATACATTAATATATAAGGTAATTATTCACATCTTTTTGCAAATTAATATCTATTTATTTTATACATCTTACCCATGAAGAAGAAAAAGAAGAAAGAAAAAACTGCAAGGGAAACAAGAAAAAGAATGTCGAAGAATACACTGTATTTTCAATATTAAGAAAATAATTTTATATTCAAATTAATGAATTTTAAGGGCATTTTCTAATTTAAAGCATACAAGTAATATTAAACATACATCATTTTATAACTAGGACACGAGACAACACCACTGAGGGGGGATAACGAAGATTTTTCTAGTGAACTGGACAATGGGGGTTAAAGGTTGTTCTTCTTGGATGAAACGTTCAAAACTCAATTAATTGCTTTAGGTGAGTTAGGATCTAATAACATTAGTTCAAGATTTATGACCACCATAAACTAAGTTAAAGATAGAATAACTTGAAATGTTAAGAAATAATTTAAAAAAAAAAAGGAGAACAAAAATTGAATCACAAAAAAAAAAGCTCATTCTATAGAAAATGCACTTCGCTATAGCGAGGTTTTTTTACGAAGAAAAATTGTTAAATGCTCAAGGTTCCAGGAAAAAGTTCGCTATATAGAAAAATTCGCAATATAGAGATTTGTTGTATGGAGGTTTGACTGTATAAACAAACAATATTATTCGCAAAATTTGGCGAATTGAGAAACCATGTAGGCTATGGATTGGACCCTTTGAATTCCGCAAAATCATTATTCAGAATTAAAACGTGGACGTTGCTTATTTATCAAACCACAAATTTATCAAGCAAATTGGGTCGGGACAGAATGGCAGTTTGATTGGTGGTTGAGAGAATTGATTTCACGCCTTTACTGGCAAAGATCAGGTTTCCGAATGATTCATTGTGCCCACAGACACCTATTACTGCTTCTTTTTACCGCTAGAGACAGGTATTGTGTTAAAATGATATGGATGGGTGTTATTTGAAGCTAAAATGCAGTATTTTTTGGATAATTTTCAGAAACTGTTTCCTTTTTCTGGTTTTCAAAATAAGGCTTATTATATTAAGTAGGGGATTTTGCCCCCAAAGTCGTTAGCTGTAATGAGCTACAAAAGTGAATATTTTTAAAAGTGCTTCCATATAATTTTTGCGCAAATGTAATGTTATAAAGATTATATATTTAAATTAAGTGGAATAGATATACGGAGGTTCAGCGTTGAAGAAATGAATTGTTATGTGCAGAGGACAACACATCGATGAATAGGGTTTGGATTTTTCTAGTTAGTTAATTATTTCAGTTTGCTTCTATAACTTTTCTCAAAAATGTATTTATTTTTTTCATTATATTTAACTCGTTGGTAAAAAAAAGATTTTATTAAATCCAAATATTAATCGCACGAATGTTGAAATTCATTGTTATAAAATATATAAATTGCACTCATGTTCTTAAAAGAAAACCCTAGTTTTTTTTGCATAAATATACAGGATATTTATAAGTTAAAGTATCCGACTACGTTCGGAACCATGATTTTAAAAAAGCGCTTAAATAAGTAATTTTCATGATATTTAGCGTCACTCAGATTAGAGTGAGTGAGTTAATATTAACGTCGCACTGTTCAGCTACACGAGGGCTTTTGGCGACGGACCACGTAATTTTGAACCATGGTCAAGTGACGTGGACGACACCTGATCTGGCACACCCCCTCTCCTAACTACCACACCACACCAACGGGAGGACGTTTCACCTCTTGAAGATTTAACGTGCATCGCTGCCCTACACGGCGGGTCTTTAGTGGTACTGGGATCGAACTCATGACATGCCTGCCATGGTTGGATACCTTAACCACTGGGCTACCGCAGCCCCCACTCAGATTAGAATACAAGCATAAAAATGGTTTTAAGGAAATTTTGACAAAAAATTATTTAAATATAATATTTTGGCCAAAAATTAACTTAGAATAATCTTTTTTCCAAATGTTCTCCGTTTGTGAAAATGGTTTTATTATAATAATATTTAGCCTATATATAGCTTAGACCTCTCTACGGAGGTTATCTAGAATTTTTGAAAATTCACATTATTTTCAGAGTTACCACCAATTGAAATAATTATTGGCGCTTTTTTTCTTAAAATTTCTCCCCTGTTGTCGTAAAATATGAATAAGCCCACTTCTAAGTTATATATTTCAAAAATTCTAGTTGAGCCTCTGTACAGAGGTCTGAGCTATATACAGGTAAAATATTATTCTAATAATTGCATTTTTCAGAAAAGGAGAACATTTGGAAAAAGGATTATTCTAATTTTTATCGTCATACAAAAAATTGAATTTAACATTGAAAATGTTATTTTAAAAATAAATATATGCTAAAATATGGAATTTTGTAAATGTTTATTTTTCAAATCCTACTATTAGTTCACTTCTTCACTATATATATATCTTATTCAAATTTTCAATCGTTAATAAAATACTCTCTTTTTCATCCAATCAAGTTCAAATACAATTTTTAAAACATGTAATGGATGACACTTGAAGTTAATAAAGTTTCTTCAAGTATTGATTCGTTAATTTAATTTTATGTTTTAATGTTGAATTTTTTTTGTTTTATTTCTGACGAAGCTAGAGTTATCTACAACAAATGGCGCCAGTAAGTTTTGCTAATGAAGTAGGAATAGACTTTTTTTTTTTAAAAAAATATTACTTGTTTATTTAGTGATGGGTATTTTGCAATAAAGTATAAGCACTTATGCGCGTTTTGGAGATAAAGATCTTGAGTATTATTATTATGAAATGTAGATTTCTCTTAACATGCAAACTTTTGTCTCCCTGTTTTTTGTTATGATTTTGTTTTAGGCCTAACCCCGTTTATAGTAGTATCGTCCAGTGTCAGAGTAACATTTTAACTTTTTTTCAAGTTGTCTATTTTGTTTTGAACTTCGCATGGTAGGAAACTCCTACCGATATTCATGAATGGTTTTATATCAGTTTAAATTTGGTAATAATTCTGCAAAAGCGGCACGCAGTATAAGCCAGGCATTTGGGAAGGATACTGATAATGATCAAAAAGTGGGTATTGCCTATAAAAATTTCGGTCTGGTGATTTTTCTCTAATAAATGCACAGCGCGAAATACCCAAAACATTTGTGAAAAGCGATGCTCCGAAGACTTTGTTAGAAACCAATCCATATGTATGCACAAGGGACATTCTGAAAGTTAATTTTATTATTTTCTCACACACAGACACTTTATTGCTAAAAACATTACATCATGTTACCGTGAACTATATACCTTGCACTATTTTCAACATAGTCGAATTAGATGCTTGTCAAAAGTTCAGTTGAAATAATTTCTACAGAAGAAATTTGCCGAACTGAATATCTTTATTAAAAATGTTTAAATTTTGGTTATTTAGAATTTTTATTGTACAAGTTAATTTCTTTCGAAAGGGAACATTTATGCATCTTACGCATTTACTTCAGAGCCCTCGAAAATCAAAGTTTAGCTTTGGAGGATCAATTAAGTATTCATTGTACCCTTTTTTAAATTTGTTCAAATAATGACTGTTTTCTTAAAATATTCGAATAATACTGATTAATATAATATCCATATCACTCTTAATCAGTTATTTTATTTTTAAAAAAGCACTGTGAGCAAAGATTATCAGCAGGTGATGTGCTTAGAGAGAGCTAAAGAAGACTTTTTGCAGGACAACGTTTCTCTCTTGTGACATTGCCACTTGTTGTGGATGCGTCAGTCGGCTTGGTAGGTACCCCAGCAGCTAATCATGTCTCTTTTACCGTGAAATAAAATTATAAAAACAACTGTGTAATGGTCGATGAAGATAAAAATATCTGACAACATATATAGTTTTTAATAGAATTCGGTGAATGAGAGAATGATCTATTTTTATATATACGTCTCGTATTCCTTTGCACTGCAGTGAATTTTATTTAAAGTACCAGAAAGTTGGTGACTATTATAAGTTATGGTATTTTTATGTAGACACAGCACTTTATAATCCTTACTGCAGATCGCACATACAGAATTTTATATATGTTATTTCAATCCTCAATAATTTCATTTTAGGAAAGTTTTAAAATTTTAATACTTTTGGATTTATATTCTTTTTATTATTCCGTGTAACTGAAAAAAATTAAAATCTTCATAAAGCTTGGATAATGTTGTGAAAGTAAAGGAAAATTGGGGAAAAATCAGAAAAAAATATTTTTCATATTTGACTAATAAAAGAGTGCAGTTGTTTTAACTTATGTGAGAAAACAATACTTAAAAGATCGTTTTGAACATTTTTTTGAGACTCTAGGTAGACTTCTTGTGTTCCGACAAGTATGACACAAGGCTTACAAACATAAGTCCATATTGAATCAATAGTGTGGTAAAAAGTTTAAAGTAAAAGGATACAGGCACCAACGGGAATTAAAGGGAAAAAAACAAGAAAGGATGCAAATACTATAAATACAGAATAAAATATAATCATAATTGCTCATATGCAAATAGTTGATTGATTGATTGAATATTAACGTCGCACTGTTCAGCTGCACGAGGACGTTTGGCGACGGACCACGTAATTTTTAACCATGGTCAAGTGACGTGGACGACACCTGAGCTGGCACCCCCCTCTCCTAACTACCACAACACACCAATGTTTCAGCTCTCGACAGATTTAACGTGCATCGCTGACCTACACGGCGGGTCTTTAGTGGTTCTGGGCTCGAACTCGTGACAATCATATGCAAATGGAGACATGCAGTAATTAAAATTATACAATGTGGAATACTTGGAAACATTATCATAATAAGATTTTCAAAATACAAATGCCTAATGCGCGCGCGCGCACACACACACACAACACACGAACAGTAAATGTTAGAAAACACAAAAAAAGATTTATAATCTAAATAATACGGAAAAAAAATGCAATTAATGTACGCACAAAATGATCTAAAATAAGATTTGCTCTGAACAAAGGTAGAGAAAGTAGGAGGCTACGCTATATTGTTTTTTTTTATGGGCAATTCATAAGTGTACGTCTTTCGAAAGTGAACGTAGTGCAGGCAAGTATCATATGCTCGACATCATGGACTGTTTCAATGTAAAAAAACAGAAATTTTGAATACTTTTTGCATTTTTGTTGAATAATCAAATTTGTAGATAAATATCATTGTTTATAGAGCTTTTGACTAAATTTTTGAATTATCTCTTTTTGTCAACAATTTTAGTTAATCGAATTGTGTATTGTTTCTAGAAAAAAGAAACTTTATCTTTTATAACATTGCTGCCAAGAACATAGTGATTTTTTTAAAAAAAATATTTCCTTAAAATTCTTTGAGATCTTTGGATGAATTAAATCATTGAAAAAAAATATTGAAATTAATTAAAAGAGAGTCGCATTTTTTTATTAATCTTAGAGAAAAAGTCATTATTTATATTAATTTAAGGGAACCAGGACATGCTCGAAAGAGTAAAATGCCAAAATAAAGACCCTTTTTTATGAGACATATATCATTTACAATTTCCAATAGAGCTTAGATTTTTTTATGTCTATAATAAAGATAATTTAATTATTCTGTAGAACTACAAAAATAACTTTTTACTCCAAAAGTTCTTTTTTACTACTTAATTTAAGTAATACATAATTTTTGGGAACTCGTAATATATACTTATGTTTAGGTACCATTTTTTAAAAAAATATCCTTTTTTTATGCAAAATATTTCTACACATTTATAAAACAATACATAAAATACAGTGAAACCATTTTTTAGTAAAATTTTAGTATAGTTTCTTTAAAAAAATTATGAAACTTTGAAATTTGAATTTTTTTTTTATTTTTCTGCTTTTTTTATGCATAAAACTATTTTTAAAAAAATAGACACTATTTTAATAGAAAAAAAATTAGGTTCACTATATGCATAGGCATCTTGTATAGAAGTATAAAAAATCAGGAATCATATAGAGCAATAGTTTTTTTTAAAAATGTACCTAAATGCAAAAAAAATATGCTTTTGAGAAAAAGTGAAAAAACTAAAAAAAAAACAATATTTTCACATATTATACACTTAATTAGTATTTCCTTGCTTATTTTTATATGAATAATAATAATCCTTAACCATTTTCTAGAGTTACAAAAGTAATTTTAAATTCATATGTTTTATTTCCCTTTGTTTTAGTTAACATGAACATAATTTTCGAGATCTTGTAATACATATTTTCATGTATAGATACCATTTCTTACAAAAATATTCTTTGAATATACAAAAAAAATTTACACATACATATAAAGTAACATATATTAAACATAATGAATCTGTTTTTAACTAATTAATTGCATAATTTCTTAAAAAAAATCATAAAACCTTAAAATTATGAAAATCTTAATTTTCTTTTTTTACATATAAAATCAATTTTCAAAAAATTAGACTCATACTAAAAGATATTTTGTTCACTGTATGCACATGTATCCAGTTTAGATATATAAAAGGTTTCAAACAATATGCTACAATAGTTTTTTTAAAGTGTACCTAAATTTAAAAAAATTAAACATTCGAGAAAAAATATAATAAAACTTAACAAAAAAATTTCTCCTTACATTGTAGATTTGATTAATATTTCCCTGCTTGGTATTCATTTTCTTCATCTAAATTCTGTTTATCCATTTTCATTTTTAAAGACATTCTTTTATTTCTGGCTTCCAATGACACTTTATTTACTATACGTTCAGCCTCAAAAATTCGTTTGTTATCAATTATAAGTAAGGCACGTTCTGTGTTGTATCCTGGTTTAATGCCCAGAGCTTCAAAGACTTTGATCCTACTTACATATCCATCGTTAAAACAAATTACAGCATCCGTAACTCCAAATTTCAAAGTTTCAATGCCAACAAAAACTGTTTTAGGAATTCGCTCCCAAATACATTTGTTAAAACTTTCATTGGGATTTTGTGTTCTTCCATGAAGGCACTTTTTCAATAAGTCCTTCTCTGTGAGATCCCGAAACACTTTTTTCACTTTCAATAAAATTGACTCAGGGTAAAGAATGCTTGTGAATATAAAATTCCCCCGTAACAATGCTACGGTTATAACCGCACCAGCTATCTTCACCAAGAGGACACAAAGCGTGTTGAGGATTATCCTCAGTACTTAGTTTATGAAAATAAATAGCCCATATGGCTCTTTTCATGTCCTCCACAGATGACAAATTTTTACGGATTGCTAGCCCATAATAATGTTGGATTGAGTCCACTTCTTTAAGCGTTAGCCGTCCACGTCCCGAAATATTTTTCCCATCTGATAGCTTAATGCCTTTGCTCATTTTTAATGTTTCTCAGCCTTGTGCCCATACGCTTTTGCACATGGCGAACACATTCTAATTTTTCAACTTCTGTGTCGCCATATACTTTTGCTTCTTTTATAGTAAGAAATCCTTTTGAGTCCCCATCACCAAGATACTGCATATAACATGCTTTTCGTGATGTTTCAGATCGCTGAAATATACTTAATACCCCCGACATTCCATTCCCCACTGAATCCTTCGTAATTTTTAGCACAATTTTCACATGGGCTTTTTTTACCCTTACATGAAGAACAATATTTTGTGAGAGCTTCAAAGTCGATAACCTTTCCGTTCTCAATAGCACATACAACTCCATTCAATGAAAAATAGCCTCTTTTATGCCATGTGCCATCCACAGCCACAGCTATATTTGAATTATTATCATTCGCTATGACTGCTTCGTAAACAGCTGCATGCATGGAGTCTTCACTCATTGTTTTTAAAACATTTAAAATCAAAGAAATATGGCGTTCAAACTTTGCAGGTGGTGGAGGCAAATTCATGAGCCCACAGAATATTCGAGCAGCAGCTCCACCTTTTCCAATAGCTCTCATTCCATATGTCAATCTTAGGTTAACATCATAACATTTATTTGATATTTTTGATGACATTGTGTTTGTCGATTCTCCACAGTTGTGACAAATTATTTCCAAACTCACAGCTAAACCTCTACGACTTTTAAATCTTCTCTCAGCTCAATTTTCTCTGAAGAACAGCAATATTTACAACATAAAGAGATTTTCATAAGGAAGATAATAAATCCAGTTCAACGATTATGTTTACATTTTGAGAACCTTGTTCTTTTAGTAAATCCGGTATTTTAATTTTTCTCTAGAAGCACTTTCCACGGAATTCAAAAGCAATTCTTCAGTCGATTTAGACTTTTTATGTTGATTGCTACTATACTTCCTTCTGCCAAATTTTTTTATTCTTGGCATAATTACTCGTTTAAAAAAGTTAGATACTTTTAAAATCTTATGAATATTATTAATTATAAGTAAAAAATAAATATTTCTTATGAAAATTAATGTAAAATTAAGTAGCTGTATGCCACAAGAAACTTCGGAATAGACAAACTCGGTTCAAAGCATTGCCATAAACTGAAATTTAAAGTAAGAAATTTTGTCACACAGCTTGGAACAATAGCTCACGCATAAACGTGGCTAAAAAGTAGCGGGGTTAACATTCAAACGAAAAAAACAATCAAAAGTTAATATAGATAAAACACAGGGGAAACTACATATTTAAAGTTTAAAGGGGCATGTGTCAAAAGGGGCGTGGGCATTTATTTACATTTTTATTTTTCATATTTTAAAGCTATTTTATCAACAAACATATAAGTATTATACATTTTTAGATTCAGGAAAATAAGCACTATTTTTTAGAACTGAAATGGAAAAATCGATTATTTCAAAGTATATGATGTCCCTGTTCTCTTAGGTTCATTCGCACAGAAAGAATGTTTTTATTATTAACTATTCAAATAAACAAATAGCCTAAATAAACTAATTAACTTAGTAAGCCCTTTTACTTCTGTTTTTTTCAATAACACTTTTTATTAATTTAATTTTTATTATCTTAATAGTTCCTTTGAAGAAAAGTTTTCTTTTCGTAACTAGAGCTAAATCAAAATACTCGGCCGACTTCGAAAAATATTAATCGTAATATTTCTGCACAAACATTATAAAAAGACAAAACAAAGAGATGGAGAACATTTATAAAGAATTATTTTTATTGAAAATTTGACGACAAACAAAGTTTTTTAAAAGCTTTGCAGTTTAAACTTCATTTTTTATTTAAGACGAAAAGAGGATGGAAAAAAAGAGAAAGACACCTAGTTCGGCACATCAAAGGAGGGAATTGAATTTTTGTTTAAAGTGAAAGAGGAAATAATTACTTTGAAGACAGAAATGAAAATTAAATTTAGAATTTTTTCCACTCTCTACACTTTTGATTAAATTTAAAATCGAATTTCAGTTCTCCACTAGATAAACGAAAACTGTTTCGAAGCATTACTTATTCAAGCATTACTTATTAAAATTAAATAAATTCAAAAACTTTCGAACTGTTAGTTGAAATTGAACCTATTTTAACAAAAAAAAAACGAATAATATATGTTTAAGAACATAAAATTTAATTTAGATTACTTTTTGAAACTTGTATCAAGTATTTTAAATTTCAGAGCTCTATAATGTACAGATATTACACATACATAATTCTTTATGAGATTTTATTTCTCTTTATGTATATTTTTAACCAAATGCTAAAAAGTGGATAGGGCAATATAATTTTCATATATTGCACCCCTTAATGTATTGATGTGAGGTCGCCGGTCCCTAAAGTTACAACTGAAATTTTTACATCTGCCCTGTTCTTGCTGTTTACAAGAAACGGAATTTGGAATGCGTCTTTCTTACCCCACCAAAAAGGGTGACATGTTCCCACGCCTAGAAAAGGGCATTGTACTCATAAATATATCGTGGTATCGGGGGTGTCATTAGGATTTCCCGCGCTAGGGGATGTCACTGACCGTGAGACGGTATTCATCCGCTGACTCTAGATCAATGAGAGAAAATTATGCAGACATTGTAAAGAATCCGCTCCAGCACACAGATGCAAGTTGCCGCTGAATAAAAACGAGATGCACCCCCGATTAGACGCTCTTTGACGCACTCTCTCACACCCACTTGGTTTGACACGTCCCTTCCAATTAAGACACCGCGGGGACTCCAAGCGGCGACATGACTCCTCCTCCTCGCCCCTCTCTCAAAGTTAAGTGGAATTCAGTTATGTGTCACTTTATACTTTAACTTAATTTTAATCTTATTGTTTAATAAATTAATTGTTATTTAAAGAACGTCTTTTGATTTAGCGTACTGTTTATCGTCTTTAAAGATCTAATGTTTAAACTTAAGCTATAATGCGATGCTAAAAGAGAGTTGAACCTGGTGTTTTATAAAATGGATTTAATGGGAATAAATTAAATAGTTTAAGTTTAACCAGCGTCGCATTAGTATCTAAGTCATGGGTGGCCAAATCAAATGACCTTAGATTGGCCACCCATGAACTTCTGAAAAACATTATGATCCGCAGCATATAAAAATACATAAATTTATATTAGATATGGACCTATTATAAAAACATTTACTGAAGTGAAACTTTAAAGCAGAACAAGCTATTACTATATTGTTTTCTTTATTTTTCATGTACACAGACATTGGTTGCGTAATAATTATAATACAAAAATCAAATAAAATGTTCACGTTATTTAAGGTATCCGACTACCCTAAAATCATGATTTTTCTTAAAAATTTACATTTTTTTTTATCATTTCATTTTTTAGGTCATCTTGTTAGCTTTATAAAAATACCAGGTTTTTTTATTTTCCATTCACTAGAACAATGACTACAAGTGTTTTAGCAAAAGTAGATGCTATAACTTTACATAAGATGTCAAACTTTAAAATGCCTTTTGCTCGAAATGGTTTTTTTTTCGAAACACTCAAACGGGGACTGCGATTGCTCACAAAGTTTTAAAAATAATTTGCTGAAATTTTGTGTGTGCGTTCTGTACAACAGCAGAAGTGTTTTAACCTTCAAACCATTGTTTTATTACAAAATTTATGTGAATACAATCACTGTTTTTAAAGAAATTTCATGTAATAACTAAGATAAAGTGCTCTAGTTTTTGTAAAAATTACAATATCTCTTATCCTGAAGGCCATTTCAAAAAGGAATAGCAAAGTAATACATCAAAATTGAAAACTTGAGAATTTGTTCATTTACTATTTGTACAGAGCGAGCCCAGTGTATGTAATTTTTACACATTTTTTTCTTTTTTGCTTTTTAATGTGTAAAATCAGAAACATATTCATTTTAGCATTACTTCACTTAAATTAATCCAATTTGAATTGTTTGCGTTCGAAGAAAATTAACCAAGATTGAAAATGACTTAGGCCTAAGATTTGAAAATATTATCAAACATTTATCTGTTAAATAATGAAAGAAAAGAAAATGACTGGTATATATATTTAATTAATAGCAAACAGATACATTCAAGATATTAATTGATAAACATACATAAATTGAAGAACTCATAGAGTGTTTCGTATACTTAAATTAAAAAAAGAAAAAAATGGAAGCAGAGAGAGAGTTAACTATACATATATATAAAATACATTATTTCTTGTTAGTAGGTACATATATACATTCGCTTGATGGCTAAAACTATTCCTAGCAAAAATTTGCAAACAATTCTTATTTAAATTTTTTATTGAAACTTAACTTCGTTCAATTTTTTACAACAATTTTTTGATTAAAAGTCTCGTTATACTTTACAAAAATTCCCTTATTATCTTTTAACGTAACCTTTTATTTTTGTTTACTCTGAGTATAATAAAACGAATCTTTTCCGACTGCTTTTACTTTGAGAAAAATGTTCTTGTTATCTAGTGCAATGAAGAGTAATTTTTTTTTCAAGTTCATGGAAAGAAATAACAGAGCTTATCATTTTTTTTTTTAAAAAAATCTTTTTATTTTAAGTGTTTATTGTCTGATTAAGGAAAAGATAGTGCTTGTAATATTTAGAAAGTAGATGCGGCTCCTCTTTCTTAAAAGGATCAAGCTAGTAAAATTTTGCTACTAAATTTCTGTTATCTGCTTGTTATGATAGTAAAAACAAATTATTAAAGTCTTGTAAGGTTATGAATCATCTGACAATCAAAGTATCTTATTATGAATAATCCGTTTAATATTTTGTTTCTGATTCAAATAGTTTTATTAAATATTTTTTAACTAAAAATAGATGCCTAAAATAATTCCCTTTACCTTTATATCATTAAATTTTTTTGAAATACTGTTAGAAGAAAGCACGTATATATTTGTTATTCGGATTCACTTAGATTTTTAGAAAAATAAAAATTTGAAACGAAAGGTTTTAATTTAATACTTATACACTTACCTTACACATATTACCGCAAACTTGCCATCTCAGTTTCGCTTTTAAAATACTGTTTGATTATGAACTGAAAATTTTAACTTTTTTTAAAGTTAAAATTTTGTTTTAGTGTAACTAGTTGGGAGGAAGGGGGGAATACAGAAGAAAAGGTATCCTAACTAAAGGCGGAACAACCCGATTGTACAAATTATACAACTGTTCATAAACATTGTGGTGTCTCCTCCGTTGGGGGGATACCCTTTCTTCTCTATTCACGCGATCTATGTCTGAGGGAAGGAAAGAAGAACCACTGAAAGTTCTGCCATATTAAAATCAGTTTATTATGATCTTAGTTTATATATAATACAACAACAATACTTGTCTTAAGAGGATGATGATTATGAGTGAGTAGACGCAACACTTATTACTAATAATTAATGCACTTAACAATTGAGTCTATATTTACCGATTAATTCCTATCTCAATAGTATCTGCCTTATCCTAAAAGTTTGTGACGAATCTGTACGGAACCTTTCCACTAATCTTCTTAGGCGTCTTTTTGGGGAATATAAATTCGCGTTTATTTCCAATCAACTCCAAAAAGATGAACGGGATATGCAAAATAGATAAGGTATTTAAGTCGAGCATTGTAAGCTAGCAACGTGGATGATGGAAGGCTATTGAGCCAGCAACTTTAAACGCAATATTAGAGGATTCCAGGATATAAGAAGCGTGGAGACGTCGTGCTGCTAGACGTACCAGAAAGCTGATATAGCCAGCGGTAAATATAATTTACGTACGCTTAAAATAAGCGTCAGTTTAAGCGAATTAGTTAAAGTTAATGAAAGTTAAGAATTCGAGTACGTGTATTTCTCGGATCTCCTATTTCGGTAGACCTTTCTTGAACTTGAGCTTAATTATTAATTAGTTGCATCATTCGTAATTTAATTTAGAATAAAGGTAAATCCCTTTATTGGACGTAACATAATAGTATTATATGTTATCAGAGATTTTTTTTTGAGAAAATTATAATAATAAATAAATATTATTATTATTCAAAATGGCTCTTAGTGGTTCTTTGCCTTAAATTATCTTTTAAGATTCATGATCTTTTTCACCTTAGATGCCAGACGAGCAGCGACTAGAGCTCCAAGTAATTCTAGTCTGGTCAGGGTTACACAGTTTAATGGTGCTACACGGCTTTTTGAAGTCACAAGTTTAACAGAAATTCCATTCCTTGACTTAGTTCTCAAACATATGGCTACGTCATATGCTTTTTTGCTGGCGTCGCAAAAGCTATGCAAATCAACATCATCTTCCAGCAAAGTAGAATTCAAAACTAGTCGAGGTATTTTTAGATTTCGTAAGCGGGGTAGCTCCTCACACCATTTTTTCCACTCCTTTTCAATATGTGTTGGCAAATGGTCGTCCCATTGAATTTCTTCTTTCCAGAGATCTTGAAGAAGGCCTTTCATTCTAACGGTGAAAGGAGAAATTAACCCTAATGGGTCAAAGATCTTTCCAACTGCTTGCAGTATGAAGCATTTCGTATTTTTATCTAAGGAAACAAATTCCAATAGACTTTTAGTATCTGTAGTCAAGTAATCTTCATTAGTGTTCCATGATAGTCCTAGGACCTTTGCTCCATTTGCTCCTAAACTTACAGTTTCATGTACAGGATGTACAATAAAATTTTCTTTCTTCCATTGCTCCATTAAATTAGCATCATTAGTAATCTATTTTCTGAGATTCATTCCAGACTCTTCCATAGTATTTTTTGCTCTTCGTGAAGTTTGAAGAGCTTCTTCAAATTCGTTACCACCGGAAATACGATCGTCAACGTAGAAACTTCTATCTAGAAGTTCTACAGTGTCAGGGAATTCAGGCTTATATTTCTCAATATGATGCCTAAATGTGGCTGCCAGAAGAAATGGACTTGAACTAACACCAAAATTTACTCGATTAAAACGGTATATCTGTAGTTTAGGCTTTTTATGAACACACGGTTCGTCATCACTCCACAGAAATCGAACGGCATCTTTGTGTTCGTCAGCAAGACAAATTTGTAAGAAAGCTTGCTTAATAGCAGAACAAATGGCTATTGCATTCAATCCAAAATTAATTCATATGTCTAAGAGATTGGGATTTAAATTAGTTTTTGGCCATAACAATCATTTAATGAGAGTTCATTATTTTGATGACTTCCAGCGTCAAATACAATTCTTGTTTTTGATGTTAAGCGACCGTCTTTTCTTACGGCCTGATGAGGTAAATAATATACAGGTCTTTTTAACTTGTTATCTGTAATTTTGGTTTTAACTTCTTCTATAACACCCTGTTCTGTGTAATCGCGAATGAGTTCATGGTATTGCTGATATAATTCCGAATCATGACCAAATCTTCTCCATAAAATTTGGAAACGTTGTTTGGCAAGGGGATAGTTATCGGACAATTCATTATAGGATTTTCTAAAGGGAAGTTGTACGATATAACGGCCTTTTTCGAAGTTGACAGTTTCTTTAAAAATTTCTATAGCTAAATCCTTCTCATGAAGAACTGGATCATCTCGTATCCCCAAACCCTCTAAATCAAAAAATAATTTTAAAGTATCTTGAATAGAGTCATTGTTTACTAAAAAACACTTTCCTTGTTTATTAATTTATCTTTTTTTAAGTTTACCACATGCAATCCACCCAAATTTGCTTTCTTTGAAAAACAACTCTTCATTTACTTTATACGTATTCTGTTTTAAAACTTTAAAAAATATATCAGCGCTAATCAAAGCGTGAACTTCGTTTGCTTCATAAAACAATTTGTCAGGTAACGTTAAAAACTTTGGAATTTCCACGTTGGAAATATCTAAACTTGAGGAGGGTGTAAATTCAGTTAATTTGTCTACAATCAAAAAATCTACTGGTTCAGCAAAACTGCTATCTTCGTTTGAAATAATTGTTTTTAATTTCCATTTTATGTTCTGTGATAATCCATTTAAACCGGATACTGGTATCTTTATTTTTTCCTTTTTTATTCCTAAGCAATTACTCATTCTTTCTGTGAGTACACAAATATTGCTCGCGGAATCGAGTATAGCTCTTAATTTTATTTTTTTGATTATTTGCTCTGCGAACATATATTTCTGCTGTTGAAAACATAACTTTTTTTTATTTAATTGATCGGGCCATGTGTTATTACTCAACACTGATGCCGGATTATTCGGATTAGAATTCTTGTTAACTGTTTTGCAATATTCTTTTTCATATCCGTTATCCAAAGGATTTTTTATTTTCGATTTATTAGAATTTCGAGTACAAATCAAATAACAGTGTGAATCACCGCATTTGCATCGATATTTGGAAAGGCAATTAATTTGAATATGGTTAGATTTTAAGCACAAATTACAAAGTTTGTTTTTGCGAATGAATTTTAGACTTTCGTCAATACTGAATTTTAAAAAAGTAGGACATTTATATATTGGATGTTGTGACTTACACACTATACAATTTTTGTTCTTATTTTCGTTTACTATAAAAGCTTTTGGCTTAGAATTGTTGGCATACGTTTTATTTGGGTTCACTTTAGCATTTCTATCAACAGACACAGACAATAAAACGGATTCCCGTTGTTCTAAGAATTCAATAAATTCTTGAAATGTAGGAATGGTTTTGGAATTAAGTGATAACTCAAAATTTCTTCTCGATTCTCTATCAAGTTTCTCAACTAGAATATTAATAAGTAAAACATCGGATAATTTATTTTGCTCATATTTAAGTACTTTTAATGCTAGTACATTTTTTTGAACGCAATAAATCATATTTCTAATTTCTGTGGAATTTTCATTTTATATTTTTTCAAGCTTCAAAATATTTTGAATATGAATTTTGATTATTAATCGTTCACACACACATTTTCGTATCTATGTTCTAAAAATTAATATAAGGAATCAAAATTATCTTAATTACTGCATAAATAATTAACTTCATGAGTTAAATAAGAACTGAGGTAGTATAGCTTCTGAGATTCACTCAGTAGTATGTTATTTATGATCAGATCGTCAAATTGGATTTTAAATGGACTAAATTCTTCGTATTTTCCCCAGAACTAGGGTAAAACTAAAGGAGGTATTTTAGTTTTTATTTTGAAATTATCATTTGTTTTCATTACTGCCCCAGAACTTGATTTCTTAGAGGAATTAATAATAGTTTCAATTCTTGCCTCTTATGACTCAAGGCGGACTTCAAGAAGATGGAGATTTTCGTCGATGGCAGTTAATTCTGCATTTTTCCCATTCGGAATGGCGCAATAGTTGTTGTGGAGTTCATCTACATCTTTTTGAAGTTGTATCACAATTCTTAGCTTTACTTTTATTTCAACCGAATCGGTTTCTTCGTTGGCACTTTTAATGAACGTTTCAATTCTGCTTATTTTACCTTCCAAGGTACTTTTTAATCTGTTTTGCATATCCATAGTCTACTGATCGTTCCTGGCACGAGCGGAACCAGAATGTTTATTTTTAGTTTGTTTTTGTTTCATCGACGGACCAGCCGCGCTTATTTCTTTTTTTACTTTTTTATTCAACCACACAACATATATATGCTATTTACAAGCGCAGCAAATTTTAATTATTTTTTTATTGTGAGCTTCGAGTATTAGTCTTATATGAATGCTCATTTTTGAGTACTTAAGAGAAATTTTCTCGTCTATCTCGTTCCACAGAAAGTTCTCATTTGCCGGCACAGCGCGGCAAGGAAGAATATTTGCGATTGTGCGCATGACGTTGGCGCGCATGCGCCAAAACGTTGTAATGGTGTTTCCATGAAAACTTGGCGAAATATTGGTAGTACAGACAAGTTGGCTTCATGTTTGGTGATTTGGTGAGCGTGTGAATGCTTCTGGAAATCACTTGAGTCATGATCTTTGACGTAAGCAGATTTTTCGAGAAAGTGCTGAAAGGTAGGTAGGGCCCTTTAGGCAATTCGTTTTCTTCACATTCTGTTTCAATTAAATTCAACTTGTACGATCCATTCTTAGTAACTATACCTTATGTATAAATAAATTTATTACAGCGCTACGTGAAATTTTTTTTATAGAAAGAGATATATCCTATTCAGATGTGATATTTTAAATAATTAAGTTGAAGAACAATCAACTTTACTGAACAATTATTTTTATAGATAACTAATATGCTTTATACATGAAAGATCCCTTCTAAAGTTATATCTTTTACGATTTCGCGTGAGTTTGAACCATTCACATCGCGGCCGCTAGTACTTAAAATAATAAAGAACGTAACATATTGGGAAACAATAATTATCCAAAATGGAAATCGACTTCAACTCGACCGATGGAGGGATTGAGACAATTAACTAACGACTTGAGTCATTAAAAGATGAATAAATTACTCTTTGAATGGGTTCTCTTAGATGCCAAAAATTGAGGGAATAAAGCAATTTGAATAACTGAGGCACTCTCTTTGTTCCTTGAGCGTTTAAAGTTTCAATAGTTTTATAAAAGATGTGGTGGCTTCCATTCAAAATCATTCCTGTTAAAATCTATTATTTGAAGCATTATTATATACCAGATGATTCAAAATTAGTGTGACCAATTTTAAAAGCATGTAACAATGAATGGTAATTTCTTATTGCTTTACTGCCAGATATATATTAAAAATGAAACATTTAAACTGTTAATCTAACTGTTTTTATTAGTGAGAGTAAATTATGGCTCCGAAATTATATCCTCAAATTCGAAACGAAATTTCAAAACTTTTCAAGGATGTTTGCTAATATTATGACATAAATGAAGCCTTTAAAAATCAGAAAAGACATTTTTCTAATAGAGTAACAGCTAAACTTCGAAAATAAATAAAATCTGACTGGCAGTCAAAAGCTCAAGGAAAAAAATGTGGACGAAATAAAGTCCTTGGAGGAAAATAAAATAAAGAAGCTGAAAGGACTTTTGCTGTAGAAAACCTTTTGCCTCAAAGAACTTTAGCAAAGAAATTAAAGGTATCGCAATTGACAATTTGTCGTCAGTAAAGAAACTTGGCTATAAAAAAGTTAATAAATCAGTCTGTCTTCAAATGTCTGTTAAGACCGTAGAAAAACGAAGAAAACATTCTTGGCCTCTATATTTAATGTTATGCAAAGGTAGATACAAAGCATGGATAATATTGGATGGAACGCTGTTTAATTTGTCATTCACAATTGGTAAAATGAAGATACGATATATTTCGCGCAAAAACGTCACAAAGACGTAGCTGTTTTGCAAAAAGAAAGGCCGTCAAGAGTTATGGTATGGATTGGAATGTCCTGCCAAGGCTTAAAAAAACTATTTTTTGTATCACCAAAGGCTAAATTTGATGATGAATACTATGAGAATAAAGGTTTGAAACACTTGATAAAAAAAGGAAACGTCTTTATCCTCAAGAAAACTTTCTTTTTCACCAAGCTTATGCACAAAGTCATGCTGTAAAATCAACTATAAATGAGTTAAACAATAAAAATGTAAATTTTCTTCCTCCTAAGTAATGGCTATCACCTTTCCTTGTTGTGCTACTTGCGATTAATTTGTAAGGGGATACTTAAAGAAACAATTAAATAGACGTAAAGTAAGAACACTTCTAGGGCTTCAAAAATCAATCAAAGAGGAATTTGAAAAAATACCACCAAAATAGTGAAAAAGCCATTTTCACTTATTAGAAACGTTTATGCGAAGTGTACTATGATAAAGGAAACCACTTTGAAAATTTCATATAAATAACTTAATTCGATAAAAATTTATGACAATCTGAAATTGGTCACATTATTTTTGAATCAACCGGTAAATTACACCTACGCATGGTATTGCTTATGTTTTATAAGGCTTGATTCAATAGACGTTGAGATATTGATTACTTTTCTTGAAAACATTACTGACAAAATTTATTTCAAAACGATCAATTGCATTTCTCTTTGTTTCTCTCTACAAACATGCTTCCAATTTGTGTGTGAATGTTTTAACGGATTTTGGAAAACCGAAAGATTTCGGTGACCGATTATTTTTAAAATTGTGATATTGAAGAAGCGCATGAAGAAATATTTTTTTATATATATTTAGCATCAGTTGAATGAATATCAATATACATGTCACAGGGAAATCATTAAGTTAGGGATTTCATCAAATCCCTAAATGAGATAATCAATTCACGCATGATGTTAAAATAGGAATATTTAAGGTAATTTACCTAAGGAAAATTAATGATTTGATCAAATACCTAACCTGTTTTAGGGAAATGATGAAATAATATTGTCAACTGTTTAAGTGTTCTTTTAGCAAATAGGGTGCACTATTAAAAGTAGAAAAATTAATACAACAATAATCATTGAATTACACATTATTTATTCATAATTTATTAACAAAATAATTACATAATAAAGCTGAGATATTTTTTTTAAAAAAAGAATATTTCTAGTAGAATTTCAAATTTTTTTTAATTATACATTAATGTAATACTTCAAAAATATCCTGCTTCACTTGTAACATCTTTCTTCAGTTATTTGCCTTTTTAAAATAGCTTTTTTTTTAATTATCGAAAAGCTTTCTTTATCTATAAAAAGCGCGTGGTTGAATTCCTTAATTTGTTTGCTTACACTTTTCAATTTAAGTTTTATCCAGTTTCTAGTTTTCAGGCTTACAAAAGTGATATATCAATAGAAAGATAATAATGCAAAGAATATAACTAAATAAAACTAAATATGATATTTAGGTCATTTTGTTTTGGGGCGTCACGTCAGAAGCCCGGCGCTGCCTGGCACGGACGAGAAGAGGGGAGAGGTAAAAGGGAGTGGGGACAAGCGAAAACAGAATTCTACAACTGCTGACTTGTTCATTTCATTGTTTCATGAAAATAGTTGAGGGCTTTGATCAAATCACTTACTTACATCAGGGAAATGACCTCAAAGAGACGTTATTTTAATATCTTGCGTGAACTGAACTTAAGAATTTGATGAAATCCCTAATTTCTCATCATTTTCCTGCGACATACATATAAATTGTTTTAAGAATATTTGCAATAAAAATTATTTATAAATTTTATTATACATCTGGGAGTCATAAATAAGGATTTTTGAAAAATTCACATTATTTTCAGAGTTCTATCAATCCGAATAATAACCGGTGTTTTTTTGTAAAAAAACTACTCTGTTTCTGTACTGAGATGTATTAAATACCAATACGCCCCACCCCCTTTTAAATATATTTTAAAAATCCTTGTTCAGGCTCGATGCATAAGTCCTAGCTATACATAGGCAAAACCATATTGAAGCATTTTCAATAAAAAGAGAAGGATAATGTAATGAGAGCACGTCATTCTTTCCTCACTTTTTGCTAAAGAAATGTATTTAAATTTTTATTGTAAGAATATTCTTAAAACACACACAATTTTATATGTGTAATTTAATTCAACTGAATTTAAATATCAAAACAAACTATTAATTTATATGATTTTGCAAAATCACGGTACTGAATTTTTGACATGGCATGGTTTTATATATGCAAGGCTGCATTTTTTTTTGAGTTTCATTTTTACATGTATGTTTCTAAATCCTAATATTTTTTCTATAGAATTGTTGCTTACTTATCCTCTCTTTTAGAGAAACATTATTGTTCTCTTTTAATATCATTTTACTTTGCTTTCTGATTTATCACCCACTTGTGTTAGGAATAGGATTAACTTTTCAACATGGTTCTGTTTTTTGCTATTATATCGAAAATTTCTGCTGTACGGGGAAAGTGGATCCATAAAGCATTGTTTAACTCTAAATCGCTCTAGACAGCTCTAGAAATCATAATAGGTCTCCAGTTTAGCTTAAGATATGTGACTACCTTTGAAGCACAGTTTTTGAAATATATAAATTTTTAACTAAACAAACATTTGTTTATTTGAAATGGAGTATAAGACTAGGAATTCGTCCAATTTCCCCTAAATTAAAAAATAATTTTGGATAAACTGGGAATTCGGAGTGAAATTTTAGTGAAGAATTTCAAAAAATTATGGTATAAACCTTGCATTGAAAATTCTAATTAATATATTTAAATAATATTTATACAGTACTTAAATATATCATTATCTGTGCTTAGATCTATAAGATTTGTAATACTTTTGTAAGTTTTTGAAATATGTCATTTTTTATTCAAAAACTCACATTTTTACAAAAAACTAATGTTATTTTCTCACAAAAAGAGCAATAACATACTTATGTATGTACACAGAGATTAGATTATAGTCTATAGTGGAGAGAAAACAAAATAAAACATTTTCTGAAAATTTCAATTCAATATCTTGAAAAGAAATTATGTAGTGAACTTTGCCGTGAAGCCAAAAATTGAAAAACATAGTTTCTCAGAAAAAGCATTTAAAGATTTTAATGCATTATAAAAAATTTCTACTAATTGAACATATTTTAAACTCACCATATTTATAGATCAAGATCTCTTTAGGTTCATGTTTTACTAATTCGGACTTTTTCTTAACCTTTTGCTGTTTTCTGGAGAGTTTTATAGACTATAACAACTGTCATATTCTTAGCGAAATTTTGATGAAAAATTGCCGTCACACAAAATTCTAATGAATGTATTCAAATAATATTTATACAGTTCATGTAAACATCTTTATATGTATAAGGAATTAATAGATTTGTAATACTTTTGAAAGTTTTTAAAATATGCCAAATTTTATGCAAAAACACGATTTTTTAAAAAATTAATGATTTTTTTCATAAAAAAGCAATGAAGTACATAAATATATACACAGAGATTAGATTTTGATTTATAACACAGATAGAACTAAATAAAACATGTCCTGAAAATTTCAATTAAATATCTGAAAAATGTTTTGGGTAGTGATATTCTACCGGTTTTGTAAACTCCATTTTTGGTTTACTAATCATGCTATAACTTTGCTTCCAAATATCGTAGAAACAAAAATAGACTGTTTTTGGAATCTTAAGTGCATGGACTATAAAATAAAATCATAAAAAATATCTCGCAATTTTTCAGTAAAACAGCGAATTTTGGGTAGTCACATATCTTAAAGACCACTTTTGTATCTACATTTGTTGTGTCTCTTGAACTCCAATTTCTTTCTTCTGTGGCATTGTAGGTCTTACAACTTTTTCACTTGGCATCTTATATATTTAATTATAATATATATATATATATATATATATATATATATATATATATATATATTAATATGCTTTAAATTGACTTTAATAAAATCTTAAACAGAAACTGATTCATCAAATCTTATAAAAAATAAAAAGAGAACTACCTAAATATAATAATAATAATGTAACTAAATTACACTTTAATTAAATTTATGCAGAAATTCAATGTACTTAGAAGAATACATATATATTGTCACGTAAATTAAACTAATGTGGAAATTTGGATACTTAAGTAAAATGACAAAACTCTCTCACGCGCTATTCACAACTCAGGACTTTATTTCACGAACTAAATATTTTTTTTGCTTATATATTGCCATCGAAAGTTCCAGTACTTTCGATAACTATAATTACTGTTAACTTTTACAAATACAATTACAATTAATAATAATAAACGCACGAGAGAAAGAAATGATTACAATAAATAAAAATAAGCACGAGATACAGAAAATGAAATCATTAAAAATAAAGCAACAGTTATTTTTTTGCAAATCACCCGCAGTCGGACTCGTGTGCCCATGGCAAACAAAGCGAACTATTTTTACTACAATAATATTTCTTTAAACTAATAAGAATAATAAAAAGTAAATTAATAAATTGAGATATAATAATTTTTTTTTTGGTTATTTTTAAACTAAAACGCAAGTACCACAACGTTCTAAGAAATTTTTTTGCGCATTTTTCAGATTGCCATTAGACACATCGCTTAATGATTTTGCTTGCAGTGAAAATTTACCTGATAATGGCTTTCTTTGACTATCACTAAAGTGGTTTAGTATGTAGAGATATTTCTTATACAAATAATTATATAATCAGAAAAAAAAATTAAATTTCAGTATTTTAAATATAAGTATAAAAACAAGTAATATAAAAAAATTTTTAATGGCAATTCCTAATTATTTTTAAATTGGGCTTTGCATACCTGGTATTTAGATAATCAATGTCGCTATCTATGACTTTCATTCGGAACAAATTTAATTTTTTCTCCCATATAAAATTAATATTAATCAATAATTAAATTTAATTAATAAATTGATGTTTGAAATACTGTATTATCATCAAGTATCATCCACTACAATTTCAAAAAAATGAATTTCAACTTGAGTGTATGAATAAAGAGTATATTATCAACGATTGAAAAAAATGAACATGATATATATATATATATATATATATATATATATATATATATATACATACATGTATATATCTAATATATATTATAAATGTGAAAGTTTGTGAGGATGTTTGTGGGTCTTTCACTCAAAAGCAACAGAATGGATTTTAATGAAACTTTACAGTAATATAGCTTATACTCGTACATCAGAATAACACATAGGCTATAATTTATAGCATAGGCTATAATTTATAAAAATTTGTAAAAAGTGTCCAAAACATAACGATATTTGTCAAGTATGTAGGAAAAAATTCTGGCATCTGCAAGCAAATCTGGCTTGCGCTGCAAATAAAAAAAAAACAGCATATATCTATCTTTTGTTTGTGAAAAACTCTTTTTGTTTTGGCCACGCAAGGGGCTCGCTTCTAATTAATTCCTGTGATCAGAATAATGCCTATTTTTTTATTTCAGAATCAAACTAAGTTTTGAAGGGAGAGGTTGTTATAAATTTCTCTTTATTTGAATGTATTTTTATGATTTTACTATGCACATTTTGTAGTAAGAAATTGATCTTTTTTCAAAATAAATACTTTTATTGCTTCTGGTACTTACAGTAGATAAACTTTGTCTTTCACACTACATCATTTGGACATATTTGCATAGTTTGTTTGTGGTTAGTAGTTAATTATAACGCTATAATTTTAATTGAATAGGCGGATATTGCCTTTTTAAGTATAAAAATAATTATAACTACTGTACTGCATTTTTTAGAGTAGTTTAACGTCGCACTGTTCAGCTACACGAGGTCTTTTGGAGACGGACCACGTAATTTTGAACAATGGTCAAGTGACGGGAACGACACTAGAGCTGACACCCCCTTCTCCTAACTACCACACCACACCAAATTAGCAGGAATATTCTACCAATACTTAGCTGTAATATTCTTTGAAATCCACTCTTCCATGGTATATGGCAGCATGGGTTCTATGATGAGTATTTTAGTGGGGAAGGCTAACAGTTTTGTAGCAGATATTGCATTTTCTGCGGATAGCAAAGATTATTATTTTTGTCGCAAAAAAATAATGTGAAAATTTAAGTGTCTTATGGTTTTGTCTGTTAATGAAGACCTTGGAAAAGGATTTTACTTCTTATTTTAAGTGAACTGTGTATATAATTAATTTTACAGTGGAATATCTTTGATTAATTTATTAGCTCTAACGGATTAAATTTTTCTAAGGGGAGTGTTTTGTTTATGTATATCCCTTAATTTGTAAATGTAGTAATCCAAAAAAAAATATTGCATGAAAAAAACTGCAGTAAATCATAATGCGGTTGGATAAAGTATTAAAGTGCATTTCTCCCCTACACGGCGGATCTTACGAAGCTCTAATAAAGCTCGAGCTACGAAAGTAGCTAGGCATTTACCAACTTGACTCTATCGTTAACATTTCGCTTTGTTTTTCATTGAATCACCATTATAATTTAGGAAACGACGTTGCTTGCGATTATTACAATTTTAAAATAAAATAAATACAACAGAATGTAATATTAATGTATTACACTTTCAGATATAAATTATTTACATTACTTTAAGCGTTCATTACGCAAAACTTTTAACAATGTGTTACTTTTGCTGAGCAGAGATCAGCTTAGGAAGGTATTTTGAAAAATCGACCCTCAAGAGTGTTATGAAGAATTATAAATAAAAGAATCCTTTTTATCAGCTATTAGATCTTCATACTTAAAATTTAACAAGGATGTTTTTTTCTTTCTTTTTTTTTTTTTGTTTAGCTGAGATATCCAAAAAGCTTTTTTTGTTTAATTTGCAATTCACATAAAATTAACTCATTAAACAACTTCTTTTTCCTTCAATCTGTGTTGTTTAGTTCTTCAGTTTATCCATGCGAAGAACGGGTGTGCCAGCTAGTATATATGTATATATATATATATATATATAATTCAATGTAAAAGAATTTTTCAATATATAATCATATACATATAGAAACGCATATATATATAAATTTATACATAAACAAATACAATATAATACATAAACAAAAATATAAAAATAGACATATAGTTATATACCTAAGATAACTAAAAGTAGGAACGAGGCACATATTATAAAGACAAATTCCTGCCCTTAGGAACCAGGATTGCAGGTTTAAACAAATTTGCGGCGCCAACCTTCACCTGTAATTTGGCATACTATGTACCAAGAAGAAAGGAAAGAGTTATATATGTAGAATTTAAATTTTAAAATATCATTAAACTAAATAACATAGGAACATAAACATAACCTACTAAATCGTAGTTAAAACGATGGCCAAGAGTGCAGTAACATGTTCCCGCCAAATAAGGAGAGCAGAACCGCATAAAGTTAATTGCGATACGATATAAGAAACGATTAATTGCGATACGATATACGATAATAAGAAATATATATATATATATATATATATATATATATATATATATATACTTTTAAAAAATCATAAAAATAAAAATCATATAAAATTAGCGTAAAATATAAAAGAAACTAAAAAAAATATATATTAAATTTTTTTTAAATAAGCATGTGGCGCCATCTATTTAATAATTGTAGGATGAATTAGATATTGTCTAAATTTAAAATAAACATTGCAAAACATAATAACAGTAAATAATTACAGTAATACAAATTGTATCATAAAAAACCATTATAAATATAATTACAAAGAACGTTAGCAGGGTATCCATGTTCAATACAGTGATTAAAAAATTTTTTAAGATTTAAAAAAATATTAGCTTTACATTAATACATTATTGCGATAAATATAGTTAAAAATAATATTTCTATATATAGATATTGATAAATTAGAATTCCTGAAAGGCACTTTGATGATATTAAAATTAAAGGCATCTCTTTTATCATAAATATTACTATGTAGTTTCAAATCCTTAATATACAGTGATACATCTAGGTAATTTATTTTGATAGGATTATTATTAATTTTAACTAAGTTTAAGCAGGACGGATAAAAATTAATAATAGGATTTAAATTATCATTTTTACCAAAAATAATTAAATCATCAATATATCTAAAAATGTAGTAGTCATTATTAATAACATAATTATATTCATGAAAATGTAAATAAAGATTAGCCAAACTATTACTAGCTGGGCCCCCTTGTGGGAGTCCTTTCTCTTGTTTATATAAAGAACCATTAAAATTGATGTAATTTTCTTTTAAGACAAAATCTATGAGAGTTTTAAATTTGTTAAAATTAATATTAAGGTTATACATACTGCGGTTTTCTAAAATTACTTTAATAATATCATATAGATCAATGGAATTGAAAAGATCTTCAAAGTCATAACTATGAAATGAATAAATATTTCTATTATTAAAAAAAATCTATAATCTCTTTACTATTTTTAATTATAGCTTTATTACATTGCTGATTAATAAAGTTTTGTATAATATTATGAAGTAATTTGCCTGCAGTGGTAATATATGTTCTAAAACCATTTGTCACAGTTCTAAATTTAACCGGACTTTTATGGAATTTTGGAGTTAAAAAAATATATGGATACTTAATTTTAGGAATACAATAACCTAATTTTTTATAAATAGCAATAATACGATTACTAATTTCATTATGTGACAAATCTAATTTTTTAAAAGAACCATTATTAAGAAAGTCATAATAAAGAATAATATAATACAAATACTTACAAATCACAGCATAGTTACCAGGTACTTTATCAATGTAAACTATGATAAAATTCTTTTGTAATTCATAAATATTCTGTTTTATATCTTTAAAAGTAGTTTCATATTGAGAATGGTAACTAAAATTTATAAAGTCTTTTGAAATATTGTACATACTCATCAAATGCCTCAATAGGTAGTCCAAATTTAATTGCAGTAATAATAATAATATATATATATATATATATATATAGGGAGGAGTTGAACAAATGAAAAATTATTAAGTTGAGGTATCTGATGATTTCTCCAATGGAGAAAAGTATCTATCTATACTTCTATTTTTCTTCTACTTTAATTTCAAATTTGTAAATCACATTGAAATAAGAGTAGTACTACGTAACACAAAAGTGGCAGGTATTATTCAAATTACGTCAGCAAAGGCTGGGACTATCTCCCTTCATTTGAAAAGCCAGTTGCTCAGTTGTTCGAAACTGCGAACGTTCGAATAGGATTCATAGGATTTAATCCTTCTAAGCCAATTATTCAGGTTTAATGGATGATGCAATCTGATGAATAAGATTAAAAAATATTTACATGCGCATTCACGTGCGCGCGTACATATATACGCATATATAACTTATAATTCGATGTATAATTGAATTTAATGTGCAACATCTATGTTTATTTTACACAAATGATATTTACTATACAACCAAGTTTCAAATAAAATCGAGTCAAAATAACACATAGTGAAATACAAATTTTTAAGAGCTTTTAACCATTTATAATGTTCGTTATGTAAGAAATAAGACTGAAAAAACTACACAAGGTTGTTTAAGAAATTAAAAGCTGGTCTTAAGTTTTAGACACACACACACAAAAAAAATGAGTTCAAATTATATACAAAATATAATAAAGTTCCAGGGCGAAAACTTTATACATTACTTAGAAGGAGAAAATAAAACTTGGAAAAATATTTATTTTTGATCAATTGAATAGCAGATGAAGAAAAACAAAAAGACAAAGAAGAGATGTTTTTTTGCTCTCTTATAAGTAATCTTTCCCCTTTGAAAAATAGACTTCGTGTTTTCATATTCAGAAGCAAATCAAAGCGATCGATTTGTAAGTGTCTGTACGGTGAAGGATTGGATAAATTCCTTTTGTAATGGAAGTTTCTTCAAAACAGAGCATAGTATTGAAATTTTTAATACAGACATTTGATAGTTTGGTATTAAATGTGCTTAATTGCTTCAACGGTCGTAAAGGAGAGCGTCCTGTTAAGGAAGTTTAACTTAAGGTTTTACATTGCGTGTAATTATGCATGTAAATTTTCCGATATATAACTGAAAAAATAAACTAACCCCAATACGGATAACTCATTCAATGAAATTTTTAGAGTTGTGTTACATTCGTTAAATCTGAAGAAAAGAAATATTGTAAATGTCCTTTGATCTAAAATATTTTTCACACAATTGCTACTATTAGTTCTCACTCTCCCTATATTTATAAATTTATATATATATATATATATATATATATATATATATATATATATATATATATATATATATATATATATATATATATATATATATATATATATATATATATATATATATATATATATATATATATATATATATATATATCTGTGGTTCAAACTTTCAAATCTTAATGAAATATTTTTTATTCAAATACATTTTTTAAAACTTGCTGTGGATGACACATGATTTTAAAACAGTTTTTTAAAATAATATTCCATTAATTCTATTTAATTAATGACAAACAAAAATAAGACTCCAGCACCATATATGAAAAGGAAAATCGCTCTTTCTATCCCTGTTGCGCAATGGATAGTGCATCGGCCTTCTAATCCAAATGTCGTGGGTTCGAATCTCACCTGAGATGAGCTAATTTTTGAGACTGGAATTTCTTTTTGGTATACTTTTTCGTTAAAATAATTAAACTTAGTGAATGAATAAATAGTAACAAAAACAAAAGTAATAGTCCAACACCCTATATAGAATTTATTGATTGATTGAATATAAACGACGCACTATTCAGCTACACGAGTGCTTTCGGTGACGGACCACGTAATTTTGAACCATGGTCAAGTGACATGGACGACACCTGAGCTGGCACCCTCTTCTCCTAACTACCACACCACACCTTCGGAAGGACGTTTCAGCTCTCGACAGATTTGACGTTCATCGCTGCTCTACACGGCGGGTCTTTAGAGGTACTGGGCTCGAACTCGTGACAAGGGAAGCCACGATCCGATACCTATACCACTCGGCTACCGTGGCCTCACCCTATATAGAAAGGAAAATTTAAAATTGCAATGGAAATCGCTTTCTGTTTTGCCACGTAATTTTGTGATACTTTCATATGCATACACATATTTATATTAATTGTAACTATTTAATAAAAAGTAACCGAAATGAAATTTGTCTTTATTGAACTATTAAGAATTGACTTAATTATTTTCTATTATTTGGTCTTTTCTTATTAAATTAATGGGGAATGCGGATGAATTGATGTTTTTCGCTTTCTTTTGCACTTAATATTTTTCCTGCTTTTTAATATATTAATACGCATATATTAAGTCGGTTTTGAAATTCGTTTGAAAAGTAGTGCTCTGAATTCAGAATAATTATAACATACTATTACAAAAGATAAAAACTTTTCTCGATATTCTTGCTTTGTTTATTATAGCATTATTTTTCTCTTTATACTATTGATACTTAGTATTACTCATACGCTTCACTAGATATTTCAGGACATTGTATAACCATATAATTTTTAAAAACTTTTTTTACGAAATACTACCATTCAGCCTTTGATTGTATTAGAAAAAATCTTCATAGTGCTTTCCTTTTGATTTAAAAAAAGATAGGACTTGGATTTCTAAAATTGAAATATACTTCTCTTACGACACGGTATCTCCGAATCCCTAAAGTCGATCCCCGAAAAACCATTTTTAATGAATCTTCACTCAACAAAATAAACAATCTTGTCAAATTTAAAATCTGTCTGATAGTTGAAACAAAAAAACAAACATTTGTCTATAGTGCCTTCACGCACTTTCCGTTCGCCTGAGAGTCAATTTCTATGAAAACTGTTCGTGATGGACCTTTACTCAATAAAAGAAACATGCTTACCAAATTTGAAATCTGTACGTCCAATAGCTTAGAACTAGAAATCTTTTCATCTATAAAGACCGCAATCCCTGCCACATCCTCTCCTCCTCCACTGAAAGTCGGTCTACGCAAAACCCGTTCTTAACAGACCTCTCAACGAATCAGATTTTTTATATTTCATGTCTTACAGTCAAATAGTTTTCAAAAACTGGAATTTTTGCCTATAAAAACCCGTTAATTCCTATGGGAATCAATTTTCACCAATCCCGTTTTTAGCGAATATCATCTCAACAAGTCTGCCAAATTTCAAGTTTGTAGATCTAATAGTTTCGTAGAATTCGAGGTGGGTGAGTGTGAGTGTTGTTTTTCTTCTATATTTATATAGGTGTACTAAATTTTCATAAAGGAAATTTGAAGTGGCAAAATAAGTCAGTTAATGGTAAATATTCATACCTAATAAAATTTGTACTCAAATAAAAAAGTAAAATTTGTCTTCGATAAACTAAATACTTTATCAGAAAATTTAATAAATTTAAGAATTTTTATATAAAAATAGTTAGGTTTTAATTCATAGTTCTTAGCTTCTATACAATAAAATTAAACGAAAATTTTTGATTTAGTTTAATATTTTAAAAAACTAGAAATTAATAAATGTTGACTAAAAATTTGTTAGCATTTATTGAAAAAATATGTATAATGAGAGAATATTGATGCGCATATATATATATATATATATATATATATATATATATATATATTATGTAAAATGCAACAAACTCCTACTTTAATTATTTACTTAATTTGTAATCAAGTGTATTTTTGTAAGTGATTCCATAGTATTTAAAAATTTTAATAAAATGATTCGCATAACTGTGAAAAAATTGAACTTCAAATAAATAAGCAATCTGTATTACCTTTTTCATTTAGATTCATATTTACACATGCAATGTGTAATTATTCTTTTAAACTTCAAATTGTGTGTTTTTCCCCAAAAGAACTAATTTTAAAAAACCAGTTCTGGCTGTTATATATTGTTAGAATTCGAAAGCCGTTATACTTATCGACTGTAAAAATAGAATAAATATATTTAAAAAAAAAACGTTCTGACACTTTTTTAAAATGTTTTCTTTCACCAGCTATGTGGACATTAAAAATTAGCGTTGATTTGTCAGCAGTAGAAGGAATTGATCAAGGGTAAACTACAATACCAACATTCTTTAATAAAGATAGAAATCGAAATTTTTTACATTATCTTCTAATTTCTTTCGAAAATTCTAGTAAAATTTGCAGTTCAACATCATACAAGAAACATTTCTTATTTATGTTAAAAGGAAAGTTAGACCAAATATTGTCAAATTCAATCATACTTAAATTTAAAAAAAAAAATGTTTTTTTTATAATAAGAATAAAAGTAGAATATTTATATGAGAAATTAAAGTTACTTTTTATTTTATGTTTGAAAGTTCACTTTACACAATTTTCTTTTCTCACAAAACTAAGAAATTAATCATAAAGATTTTAAAATGACAATTTTTATTAGATTTAGTATCATATAAAAAGCTTTTAAAAATTTTGTTATTTGAAAAACCGGTAAGTCATGACATGGCTCACTGTGTTCAAACATTTAAAGACTTCGAAAACTCTTAAAGATTCACCGAAATGTTCGTAAGAGAGTAAATAAAGAGTAAAACTGAAGATTCATGATTAATTAGCTATGCTGATTCATGAGTAATTAAGTCTTTAAATTTCTTTATATCCCTCTAATTCAATACAATATTATATGAGAAACTAACTATAACCTGCTCCTTTCGCTGAGTATTTGATGCTATTGTGATGATGATATCGTATCCATGATGGGACCAAATCAAGTAGTACCTTAGGCCCAGATAACTGTTCTGGCAATCTCTACAATATTGTCAACATAGGGATTTGTTGACGAAAATATGACCCCTATTTTTTTGTAGATCAGCAAGAATAGCCGGACAGTGAGAAATTTGAGCAGGTGTCAGCTCTGTATCTGAACAGTTATCACAATTCCTATCAGATCTTCTGCCATCCCTATCAAACTTCATTCCCCTGTAATGACCTGTTCTTAGCCTAGCAATAAATTTTGGTATAAGGAGGTCTCTACTTATATTACAAATTTGATACTTCTCAGGAATTGACTTCTCTCTCAATTTGAAATTTGCGTCTAATAAAGTAACGTTGACAAATTTGTCATTATTAAGATTTCTAGCTTCTTTCGCCAGTCTGTTTGCACTTTCATTGCCTGCAAGGTCAATATGTGTAGGTAACCATTGGAGAAAGCAGACTTTATCCAACTCCTGCAGTCTAAACAGGCGGAAGCAAATCTCTTCAGTAATCCTTAAACCTGCATTTAAAATTACCTGGAGAGCTGCCCTTGAGTCACAGAAATTGACGCCTGTTCCAGAATAGGGAGAGTATCATATAAATCAAAAGCCTCAATTATCACCAGGAGTTCACAAGTGAAGCAAGAGGTAATGGCACCAGAACCGACTACTCGTTGGTAGTGTGCATCACTTGCAGTGCTCATAAATGGAACCTCCATTTAGGAATGTTTCATCTGAAGAATCATCTGTATAGGCAAACAAAAAAATCATGTTGTAGATATTTAGCAATAGCCTTGAGCCCTTTTTCTTTAATGATACTTGTTGACTCACTTTTAATACATGGCTCTAATAGACTTATTACAATTGTGGTGTTCTTAGGAAGCCCAGCAGAGAAAAGAGGCTCCTTATAAATAGAAAATTTGTAATGTTCAAGACCGAGGGGTATTCTGATTTCACTATCAAATTGCTTTGGAGAAGATCTTGTTGTTATGTTACTATATTGTTACGAATATCCGAGGGTTCGAGGATTTTATGCAAAAAAATGACAAATGAAATAATCAGTTCTTTAAGAACAATGCGAATTTATAATCGAAAATCCTATCCTTTCAATACATGATTCATCGGCAATATTCACAGGGTAAACATCCGAAGGTCTTCACACCTTCAACAACAATCAAACACAATAACAGTGTTTAAAAATACACGTAAGTAAAGATTATTCACAAGCACAGCCGAGCTAATCGCTAGTCAAAACAATCCTCACTACTCGCTGGCTTAATCAAGACTCCTCGCCGTATCGGCGAGCATCGTTTTATAGGCGCGATAGAAACTTCCAGAAATATAACCGCTCGTGTCATTGAACGTGTCACTAGTGGAGAGATCTACTACTTTCTAGAAGATTCCAGAGGGTTCCGAACTCGCCAACATGGTCACCAATGACGCCAAAATGGTCGCCAAAGTCGCCAAATTGGCCGTCAACTTGGTCACCAAAAATGATGCCAACTTGGATCTACCGCCAAGATTTCGCCAAGTTCTCATTAAATCGCCATTATAACGTAAGGGTGGCATTGCTTGTAATTAGTACCATTTTAACATGAAATAAATATAACATAGAGTAATATAAATGCATTAAACACTCAAATACAAATTAGTTACACTATTTACACAAAATTCGTAACCATATGTTAAGGTGACCAATCGTTCTCCTTTTGGGAAGACAGTCCTTCTTTTATAGGTTCTGTCCTTCCTCGAAAAGTGTCCTCCTACTTCTCCTCCTTTTCAATATTTTAAAACTAGTCTATTAATCCTTGTATACAAAAGGGAACCAAACATGTTTCAAATATTGTGGAAGAATGGTCTGAAACAAATATCACGGAAGAAATAACAATTCTCAATAATATTTTTTGACTACATCGTAAGTGAATTGGATTGATATAGAAAACCGTGTTGAGTTCATATCGAAAGAAATGCCTGATATTAAAATCGATGGCAATTGTCTATTTGAAGAAATTAGAAGACTGAATGCATATTTAAATTGATAAATTGTAACAATGGGGAAATAAACATGCTGTGAAATTGATTAAAGGTGTGAGAAAGTACTTAACCATCTAAAAAATGAACATATTTCACATGAAAATTTAATTGAATTAAAATTTCGATATGGAATGTATGCTGCCTTGTAATTAATGCAGCAGTTGAAAGATTTTTTTTTTCAATTGGTAATAATTTTTGTACAAGTGAGAAATCAAGATTGCATATTGATAATTTAGCTACAGTGCTTACTTTACAATTCAATATAAAGGATATTTCTTGCTCCGAAATTTCCGATACATTAGAATATGATGTATTGATAAAAAAAATTATTCAATTGAAAAAAAAACTTTTTTCAGTAAATAATTAAAAGGGATGTAAGAATAATTAATGTAGTTTTGTTTGAATTAATAAAATGTTTCATGTTTTTTTTTCTCCTTTTCATTGTCAAAAAACTGGTCACCTTATATATATTGCTTTTAAGAGGTTGAGGCCTGGAGCTGGAGTATGAATTTTCTGGTTGTGTTGAAACACTTTCTAATTAGCCCTCGCCTTTTTTTTTAATTTATTTTTTTCAAAGTTGCTGCAATTTGGAAGTTAAGCCCTTTCAGACATTACAAGTCTCCAAGTGGTTGAGCGAATTTAATGGGGTGTCTTCTAGTGGCGGATCTCAATACCTAATTTTTACGCCTGAATTTACTCAATTGAAGCTATCGTTGGATACTAAATATAACCATGTTTTAATTTTGCCGAGAGTACCAGAGTCAAATTGATGTTGAAGGGTACTTTTTAAACTTCGTCAAAAAGATGTTTTACTGTTCATCTCAGTCAAAATGTGAAATAAATAAATCCAATCAGCACTGAAATCTCAATTACACTATTACTTTGTTTGGAATATCACTTGTTTCGTTTCTCTTAGATGTTACCAAAAATTCCGAAATTACATTAAATCCCTTTGTAATCAATTTCCTACTATTAGTCCACCATCTCCCTTTATATTTATATATGTATATACATTTACACTATTAAAATTCGTAGGTAAACAAACATATATACGTCTATCTTTTCACGAACCGCACGGCGCAGAAACTCGCCAAATGTTAAAAGGTCGGGAATGTTCCGAGGAATCTGTTTTTACCATTTATATTCCAATATTCCGATATTCCAATTAATTAAAACATATTAATTAAAATTCTTAAAACGCATAATTAGTGTCATTTTTTCCCGCAAGGTGGCGAAGTTCCAAATCTTCAACCTGTTTTTTTTCCAGACATATTTAAAACACGATCCAATTTTTTCTATGAGACTCAGGCAAAAAATAATTAAAGAATCGGAAAGATCATTTATTTCGCTAAGATACGGTAAAATTCTGTTTACAAAACAATGATATTTTCTATTTTTTACGATTTTTTTAAAAATAAGTCAAAAACGATAACTTTTTATTACAATGATTTCTAAATCTCGTTCCGGTTGCATTTTCTTTTGCGCTAAAGAAAAATATTTTACACTAAAAAGGTTCATGCTTTTCACTTTTAGAATCAGTCATTTAAAAACTTAAATATCAAAAACTGTTTTTTTTTACGATTTTTCAAAAAATACTCAAAATTTTATTTAAATATTTAATAACTTTTTTATTTATAAAAATAATCTCACGAAATTTTTTTCCCAGTGTAGAACGATATCATATTTAATCTATACAAAGATTGATAAAAATATCTTAAAAATAACGGTATTTTTTTTTTAAAAAATGTGTTTTAGTTTTTTTTCTCTTTTTGCGAGAAATATTTAAGCATTATTTTCTTAAAGTTTTTTGTTTAAAAATTACCGTTGTTTGCAATCGATATATGAAGTTTGAAGGCATAAACTTAAAAATGAAGCCCGAAAATTTTTTTCAAACTTTAACAAATGATGCAATGCGAAATTGAATATCTCTTCCTTTTATTTTAAAGGTCTTTTCACGGCTTTTCCACAATAGACGAATAGCTTAGTTGTTTAACGCGCTATTTCCTAAAGGGTAGTTTCCAGGTTCGGAGCTGGATCTTTTCGCAAGAAATATTTTAGCATTATTTTAGTTTCATTTTTTGTTTAAGAATTACCGTTGTTCGCAATCGATGTCTTAAGTTTGAAGGTATTAACCTTCAGCCCATTACGTTTGATGAAAGGTTACAATAGAAAAGAAGGTGTGCCCATATATAAATATTGAATTCAATATCAAAAACTTTTTTTTTACGATTTTTTCAAAAAGTACTCAAAGTTTAAATACTCAATAAAATATTACTTAAAAATTACTTCTTTATTTATAAAAATAATGCTTGTTTGCAAACGAAAGGTTTTTATCCGTGTGTAGAGCAATATTATCCGTAATCTGTACAAAGATTGATAAAATATCTTAAAAATACGGTTCTTAAATAAAAAAATCGTGTTTTTCGTTTCTTTCCTTTTTGCGAGAAATATTTAAGCATTATTTTTTTTTGTAAGTTTTTTGTTTCCCGAGCAACGCCGGGCTAAGCGGAGAAGCGGAAGGGGGGAGGGAAGTCATTTTGAAAAAAAGTATTAGAAGCGCTGATTTTGTGAAGGAAAGGAAAACTTATAAAAGTAGATAAAAAGCCCGTGCAACGCCAGGCCATGCATCCATAAAATACTTTTTAATCATCCATTCAAGCTCAAATACACTTTTTCAAAAAATACTTGTAGTGGATGACACTTGATGTTAATGCAGTTTTTTCAAATATTATATCTCTCATTCATTATATTTTATTTTTTAATTTGAAATTTATTTTGCGTTATTTCTGACGAACTAGTGGCAATAAATAGCGAATGTTTCTTAACTTCAAATACTTATTTTATGTTTCACCCACTTAATTTAAATACATTTTCTTTTCTTGTAGCTGATGACATTTGATGTCAACACAGTTTTATCAGACATTATATAGTTAATTTAATTTAATTTTTTATTTTAAGGTATCCGAACACGTTGAAAATGTCCCAATTCGGTCAAGACAGATTTTTTTTGTTTTCCATTTTATTGAATAGAGTTATCTTTTGGCTTTACGAAACATACTTTGTTTTGTTACTACGCTCCCTAGGGGCCAAGTTACAATCAATTTTACAAAGTTATAAAAGCCGGAATTGGGTCTTTGATCTACCAGAAGTGGGAATTTAAATTAGTCAATATCTATCACGTTGAGCCTGATAACTCAAAATGTTAGGAATGTATTTCTATAAAACATTTAGAACCTGATATCTATGTTATTTTCTAGAGAATGTACTAAAATATTTTTTATTGTTTGAATACTTTTTGAGGTATGGCTTTTTATTTAAATAATGGTCTCATATAAAGAATGTAACATTTCTTATAATATTTACTCATCAGCTCTAAAATTTTCATATTTTAATAAAACATTAAAATTTTAGTACATTTTGTAGAAAATTGCGTCTAATTTGTTTTAGTTTTACTTTTAGAAATATATGCTTATTACCTTTTTTTCTCTAATTGCTTTGAAGTTTTTAAAAAATATTGCTAAGATTTCACTTATAATTGTGATTTTTTTTAAAATTCAGATAATTTATTTTAAATATTCTTAGTGAAATAGTAGTATTTATTGGTATTGAATACTAAAAAAGCATTTTTAATGGTTAAGTATGTTATTTTTTTAAAAAGTGCTCCGAACGTGTTCTAATACTTTAAGTTTATTCTGCGTTATTTCTCAGGAAGTTCGAACAAGCGGCTATAGATTGAGCCAGGTGGTTTTTCTAACGAATTTTCTCTTGGCTTAAAAAATAATTATCATTTTTTCTTTCTTTTCATCTACAAAATTCAGGTATATTTTTTAAAACTTGTAGTGGATGACACTTCTTCTGAAAACAGTTTTTTCCAATATCAATTCATTAATTAAATTTAATTGACGAAAATAAAATGTTTCGTTGTTGACCTAAGTAGGAATTGATTTATATATATATATATATATTACTTGTTGTAAATCAAAAAACAAACATTTGCATAAGAAAAATGTGCACGAAACTGTCCCTTATGCAAAAGTGTTGCTCTTTTATGTAAAACTATGTCTAAAATCCAACAAAGTTGATAAAAGCCATTTACTTAATAAACTTCTTAACATTATCATCAAACCGTATCTGATGTTACCCTAACCCAGGACCCCTAACCCAGTTTACACACTCAACCCCTCTAAGTAAAGTCTGCTGTTCATCAAGTTATGCTCAACTAACTGAAGTGAAACAAATCAGTCAAGCATTTAACACGCATTCTGACATCTCGCAGTCATCGTGCATGCATCAAATATTCATGAAGAGAGCAAATTAAATGCTAATTTCACTCTAAACTAAACAAAAGGGGAACTCGTTAGAGCAAGCAGAGCTGGAATCCAAAAGCACAGATCTTTGGAAACTCAACTGGAATTGTTGAAGTGTGATAGTTTTCAATAGTATTCGTCTCAAGGGATATTGTTTGATTTAAAATACGAATTTGGATAATTATACGTTTTTGATAACAGGAACTGTTAATCTTTTAATTGTAAAGTTATTTTGATGACTTTAGTGCATAAAATGTAATTTTTTTTTTTTTGCAAAACTAAAAAATAATTCAGTACTAGTTAAAATATTCTTAGTAGTTAAAATATTCTTAGTAGTTAAAAATTTAGGTTTTCAATTACATGCATTCAAATTTTTAAGGGTTTCTAGTAATAGCATAATCGCTTTGTGACGGATCTGCACGCGCTTTTCCAGCTAATCCTCTTGGGAAATCTTTGGACTAACATTTCACGTTATTCACAACCAACCCTTTGGAAAAAGATAATCGTGATATTTAAATTAACTTACTATAAATAGGCGAGGTTATCTAGCTTGAAAGAGAGATGATATACTTGACCCAGGTGAGATTGCTACTGAAGATATAATATTAGAATTACAGTGATTTGATTCTTATTAGGAGGAAACTTTAAAGTGACGATTGTTCACTAAGATTGAATTGAGATTAGATTGAAGCGGATGATAGGTTAGATACTTAATTAAGATAAGGATCAAGTTTAATAGTCTCCTAATCGCTCACGTTTTATTGACTTTAATGCACTTTCATAGTTAACATTTAGACATCCTCCTAATATTATTATTTGAAATTGTGTCTGTTCTTTGTGTGGAAATAAATAGATTATTTTGATCATGTCGAGTGTTTCTTCCCTTTCTTCCACACATCCAGTGCTTGAGAGAGCTCAAGCCTTTTACAGCTTGAGGTGGATGTCACACAGCGTTACAGTGGTGAAGTTCGTTTTTATTGGAACATTATCTTCTATAAAATAAACAAAAGAAAGCTAATAAAAATGAATACGAATTAGTAGTTCAGCAATTCAGTTTTTTGCGTGGTATCACTGGAAAAACTTGTCCAAGCACATACGAAGTCATTAAGGTATCCGACTACGTTCGGAAGCGTAATTTTGCAAAAGCGTATAAATGAATAATATTTATGATATTTAGATTAGAAAATATATATAAATTTGTTTTAAGAATAGTATTACAATAAAAAAAATATTTAAATACACTATTTTGACTGAAAATGAACATAGAATGACCCATTTTCAAAATATTCTTCTTTTGTGAAAAATACTTCTATTATAATAATTTTTTGCCTGTATATAGGTCAGAAATCTGTACAGAGGCTCAACTGGAACTTTTGAAATATATAACTTAGAAGTGGGTTTATCCATGCTTTACAACAACGGAGGGGAGACATTTTAAAAAAAAAATACGCCAATAATTATTTCAAATGGTTGAAACTCTGAAATTTAATGTGAATTTTTCAAAACTCTTAGTTGAGCTTCTGTACAGAGGTCTGATCTATATACGTGCAAAATATTATTATAATAGCATTATATTTCACAAAAGGAGAACATTTTGAAAAAAAGGTTATTCTAAGTTAATTTTTTGCCGAAATATTATTTTTAAATAATTTTCTTTTCCTTAAGACAATTTTATACGTCTATTCTAATCTAAGTGACACTAAATATTATGAAAATTATCCATTTATGCGCTTTTTTAAAATCCCAGTTCCGAACGTAGTCGGATACCTTAATCATTACACCTCTCTCTCTCTCTGAATCTTGCTTCCATTCTTATACTTTTTCTATTTGCATTCTTTTTTGAATCACATACTTTTCATTGTCATTTAGGCTCACATTTCGCAGGAATAAGAAGAATATGAGATATACATGTCCTTCAGTTAAACGGGCAGGCTGCGGTGGCCTAATGGTCAAAGTGACGGACTCGTGGCTAAAGTGTAATGACTTCGAGCCTAGTACCAATGAAGACCCGCCGTGCAGAAAGGGCCGATGCACGTTAAATATGTCGATGCTCAAACGTCCTCCCGTTGGTGTGGTGTGAAAGTTAGGAAATGGATGCCAGCTCAGGTGTCGTCTTCGTCACTTGACCAGGCTTCAAAATTACGAGGTCTGTCGCCAAAAGCCCTGGTGTCGCTGAATAATGAGCCTTAAAGGTTCATTCATTCACTCGTAAGACGGTTATAGGTATCTACTGTTGGTTGTTTGCAACGGTTAATTTGTCCAGAAGCTTCATCATCATATTTATAAAGAAGCTTTTATACATCATGGATTTGAAATTCTGAAAATGTTACTCGTTTCCCAACCACATTTTTATAGAGCAAAAATGATTTCCAGAGATCCTTGCCTAGTAGATGTGAAAAATGTTTTGCGGTCCTGACAGTTAAACGGTTAAATCTAATGCACTGTTTTAAATGAGTAATTTACACTAAACGAGATTTATATTGGCTTATTTAATGACGGTCTTATTTATTAAAAGCGAAAAATAATTTTAATTTCGGAAAAAAATTGGCCTAATTTTGCATTGGAATGGAACAAATATGAAAAAATAGAATGTTTATCTTTAGAAAAAGTGTCTGTATTACATGAACCGAAAAATGGAAGCGAAGCTCAAAGCCTTAGTTTGCGAGCGAGAATACTTTGAATATAACATTAGGTCTTCTGGAAAGTCCTGTCTATTTTTAGTGTAAAACAAAATAAATTGCTCATACCTGAAAAAATTTTATTGAAGGATGTAATTTTCATTAATATTTATGTCTTCTTGCCAGCGTGATGAAAATTTGTATACCCGATTTGTTTAAAAAATTTGAACCACATGACGTATTAAATGTTTGCATTGTAAACATAACATAACGATTTTCTATAATAGTTTAAGAAAATTCCTTGTTTGCTTCTCTGCGTCACAAAATGGTTTTTGAATGGATCTTGGAAAATGGGGAAATTTTTATCATTATAAATGCAAAATATTTTAACTGATTTAAAAATTTCCTAAAATCTCATTTTATTTTTATCTATATATATTTCTTTTCTTTCTTATTTTAATCTTCAATAATCATAGTTTTTCTCGTGTATATAGTTAATTACCTTTTAAGAGCTATTTAGAGATCATTTTACATTAATGTTATAATTTATTTACATAATCTAGAAATACTTTCGTATTCTATTGTCGTCAAAAACCCTATCGTATATAATATAGTAATCCGGAGCACATTTTAAATGTTCTAGGATTTATGCTAATATTGTATCATTTTGTTGTTAAAATGTTTGCATTCATTAATAATGAAAAACTTTTACTTGAAGGGGGGAAGGAGCACACTTCCATTCTATTGACAAAAATCAAATGAATAATTTTTAGCCGTAATTATATTTTAGGATTATTTTTACTATTTTACAAAATTTAACTCTAAGTTAAAACAATCCAAAGTTATGATAACTTGTTCACTTATTTTCACATCAGAACGGCAAATAAAAAATTGAAACTGGTTTAACTTAGAACAAAAAACTAGATATTCTTCATTTAAAATGCTAAGGGTTTTATTCCAGTGTTTCTCAAACTTTCAATGTTTGCGACCCAATTTTCAATCAGAATTTTTATGTCGCCCCTTCCATTCAATAACAATGCATTGAATTGGGTAATAATATGCTTTGACGCTAAAGTTACAATAGTTTAAATTCATGATGGTCACATGATAATAGCAGTCACGTGTTTCCCATTGATTAAAAATTAACATACTAGTTCTTCAACTGGTAAAGTTTAGATAACATTTAAAATTTGATGATTGGGTGAGGAGTTCACGTGTGTTTAAATTCTTCAAACAGTTTTCAAAATTAAAAAAAAATACTTACACTATACATATATTTTTAAATTAAGTGCATTTTGTTTAACTATGTGCATTATTGTATCATTGACAAATATGTACTTTCTAAAAGAAAGTTCCTGCAAAAAGCAAAAGTTGGGAACAATGAAGCAAATGAAGTAATTGGCTGGAAGTGCGTGATTACATTTACGATATAATTATGACGACGCATTAAATTATGAACTGATTGGCCGAAAACACGTGGCTCAGTTATCATGTGACTATGACATCACATGAATTTAGTCCATACGATTTTAATTATAAATCGTACAAATTATTAAGATAAGTATTAAATTTTACACATGATAAGCCCACGAGGTCACTAGAAATTACTAAACATGTTCTTAAATTAACATTTAATTATAAAATACATTGTGCAGTTCCGATACATTTATAATCATATTATATATTTGTAAATTTTTATTTTTTATTATCTCAGAACGTATTTTGTTTTGATTCCTTTCAGGAAATTAATAGTTTTTTTAAGAAATCTTTTTTTTTCGAATTTTTGATATGCCCGGGGTAGGTTTAACACGTCCCTTTAGAGGGGCTCACCCTACATTTTGAGAAACACTGGTTTATTCTATCGTTCCGAATGCGTTGATCTTTCTTTCTAATTATTGCTGTTAATATGCGTCATAAAAGTTGTTTTGGATATATGAATCAAAACAATGGAATTTGTCAACGGAAAACTGTATCCGAACACATTCGGAGTACTTTTTGACAGAATAACATATTTAAACATTATAAAGGATTTTTTAGGATTCCATACCAATAAATATACTAATATTTAAACTACAATATTTTTAAAATAAACTGCCTAAATTTCACAAAAATCACACTTATAAGTGAAATTTTAGCAATATTTTTGTAAAATTTCAAAGTAATTTGTGAAAAAAGTAATTAACTTTTATTAATAAAAGTATTACCAAAACAATCTAGATGCATTTATGTAGAAAAGGTAGGAAAATTTTAATGTTTTATTAAAATTTGAAAATTTTAGAGCTGGTCGAGTAAACATTATAAGAAAATTCCCATTTTGTAATAGACCATTATTTAAATAACAAGCCATAACTCAAAAAGTACTCATACAATAAGAAATATTTTAGTACATGCTCTAGAAAACAGCATAAATATAAGCGTTCAAAAAGTTTCATAGAAATACATTTGTAATATTTTGAGTAATCAGATTTTCCGTGATAGATTTCGAACAATTTAAATGCCCACTTCTAGTAGATCAAAGACCCACTTCCGGTTTTTCTAACTTAATAAAATTAATTCTAGCTTGGCCTCTAGGTAGAGTAGAAACAAAACAAAGCATGTTTTTTGTAAAGCCAAAAGATAGCTCTATTCAATAAAATAGAAAACAAAAATATCTGTCTTGATCAAATTTGGTCATTTTCAGCGTGTTCGGGTACCTTAACACAAAAATATTAAACCAGTCAAAAGTTTAATTGTAGACGCGTATAAGATAAATCTTTTCAATAGATAGTTATAAGGAAAAGCAGAAATGAAAACAACTAATGGATTGATAAAATATTGCTTAACTATGTTTTGAGTTTTAATTTAATACAATATCAACTACTTCTTAAAGTTATCTTTGTCATATCACCTGAAAATTAAATTCATTATTGGTGATGGCAGGTATTTGAATAGTGGCCGTTAAAATGCATTTGCAGCAGGAAAACTGTACTGATGACCGGGTGACAGAATAATAATTTTAACGAATCTGATTAAAATACATAGATTTTTGTTACTGAAAATCCAAAACCCTTTCTCAGTGACTTTGCGTTAATAATAATAATCATAATCCTTTTTGCGAAACAAAGAAAATTTTAAAATTTGTTTCAAATAAAATGCATTAAGAAAAGATTATAATTCAAAGCAGGAGAAGAAGTGCGTTCTCAGTAAAAAAAAGGAATTCTGTTCAAAATCCTTTGTCAGGAGAGAAACAAAGATTTTATAAGTACTTACAATAAGTTTAAGTACCCAAAGCCAGAATTTTATTTACAAGCTTTATTATCATTGCCTTACGATTCGAAAATGTCCTTTGTTCGTATTCTTAATTAGCTACACATCATTAGATTCGCTTCGGATAACAATGCTTGCTAATTAGAGAACAGAAATCGTTGAAAAAATTCTTATATCGAGGAGCATTTTTTAATCATTGATAAACAGAAAGTTCGCATTACAAAGGATTAGTTTCTCAAAATGAAAAAAAAAGTAAATTGAAACGAAAAATAACTGAAACAATTAAAATAAATTACTGAAACAAAAAAAATCGATTGATTCATTTTAAGAAAATTAAATCTTTCTAAACTGAAGATACAAATTATTCAACAATTTAGATATTTTGCTTTGTTTTTTAAAAAATGAAAATAGCTTCTATTGATTTATCCAGTATTTTCATAATTTCAAAGAAACTAGAATTATTGGTTTTAATTTAAAAGTATTTTCATGGTGAAAATGTATTATTACACTCTGGAGGATAGAAGTTTGTTTTTGTTATATTTTATCTGAAAAAAGTTTTTTTTCGATTTTAAAGACAATCTTGTAATGGATTTGGATTAATATAAAGTGTAACCGCATTATTTATCTTTCAATAGAATATTCGATTAAAAATTTTGCATTTGTAAAAATTTTGCATTTGTAAAAAAAAAATTAAAGAGTGATAAAAAATATGCAATTCTCAGCCTTTAACTGATTTTTACTAAAAATAAATAAAAATGAAGCTTTTGAAATATACGCTGACTGAGACCATATAATTATTATGACCACATTATCAGCATAGAAATAAACTGTTCTTTGGTCTTAATAATACATGCATTCCATTTGGCATGAACTGTATAAGTTGTTATGTGGTAGGAGGAATTTGAGATAATATCCAATGAATTGCACTTTCAAATGCCTTCAGATTGGATGCTAAGGAATCCAGGAGCCAACTGTTCCATTTGATCTCATTCCCCAGATTCTCAATTGGATTGAGATCTAGGGATTGTGCAGGCTAACTAAGCAGGGTAAGGTTTCTGTCATGCTGTTTGAACCTTCTGGGGATAATACCAGCTGTATAACAAGGAACATTGTCCTACTGAATGCGTCTATCTCTGACAAGGCACTTTATTAATATTGTTGCGCAAATCGAAATTCAAGGATTGTATGCAAATGACTCGGAAAAAGCAAGCCAGTTCTTCTAGAGTGATGAAAATTTACTGTCGAAAAACAATCCTTCGAAATATAGGATACAGTACTCAAATCCCCTGAGTAAATCTCAGGCCTTCACACCTTCCACGGCCCTCAGACACAAATATCATCGTCTAAAATACAAGTATGTTTAAAGATTACTCACAAGCACTCGCTCGTCCGATTCAGCAGCCGAAGTCGAATACCTGGTCGACTTTTCATGGTCGAATCAATACAAAGTAATTACTAGTCAAAACAATACCAACTCAAAAAGGAAAAGTGGAAAGTGACTCCCTATTTATAGACCTCACGATTTTTCTTGAAAAATACATTTGCTTCATAGATAGTGATATTAATAGATTTCTCCGGTATTTTTCAGAATAGCCAATATGGTCACCAACTCACCAAATATAGTCGCCAAAATGATCCAACTTTTATCTATCGAGAAGATGTCGCCAAGTTTCCATTGAATCGTCATTATATTGTAAGGAAATGAGCTGCTTGAGAATATTAACATTTTAACATTAAATAAACACAACACAGTGTAATACAAACAAATTACGCAATTAGATACAAATTATTTACACTCTCTTTTAAGTATTCTTCGCAGAAAATTAGTAACAGTATAAACAAGATATACTTGATCTGCGATGGCAGTTAAATACTTTTGGGCATTAAGACTTTCTTCCTCATCTGTTAACTGATCCATGAAATACCAATAAAGTATCCCTCAAACCACAATATTGCCTCCACCAGTTTGAGGAGTTGTTGCAATGAAGATGGAGAGTTCATACTTCCCCCTTTTTTTTCCAGACTCACTGCCTGCCATCAACATGGCGTTGTTGAAAACGGGATTCATTGAGCCACAAAGCCTTTTTCCAGCTTTCTAATGTCCAATTCTTATGTTCCTTTACGGTGTGGAGACATCTTTTCTTGTTTAAGGGTGACAGAAGAGGTGGCAAACAGTTCATTCAGAGGCGTTTGTTGTAGCTCTTTGATTAAGGATCAGAATAATTTGAACGATGGTTGCTTTCTTGTTGAACTGGACAACTTTCAATTGGATCAAGTCTTCTTTCTGACAAAGCTTTCAGTACACTGTGGCAACCACAAGCATGACGTTGAGATCTAGTTTCTGCTTAGTAATACACTCTTAAAGAATTAATAATCGCTGATTTCGAACAGTTCACAAGACAGTGACGTAATGTACACCCCTGCAACCCCGCATCGCGAGGAGGCCTAGGATTCTACGGGGCTCCAAACCTGACGGATGCCCATTAGGTACCCTTAGTGAGATTCGGCTTGGGCTCAAAACCTAACTTTGCACGGGGACACTAATATTCTCCGTTACGCCACTGTCGGAAGTGCCATCGTTTTGCCGATACTGATTCCGACGCTTCAAGCACCTTCAATTATAGTGCATTCAAATACAGCTAAATCACGTTTATCACCTATTTATTAACAAGTAGCACAGCGAAATTGATGCTTCACTATTCTTTTATTTCATATCAATAGCTATCATCTTTTTCTCTAGGGACAAATACGTGAAGTTGCAGCCAATTTCTGAATTAGTGGCCTCAACTATGGCCGTGTGGTCATAACAATTTGGAGACTCGTTTGGATAACAACAACAACATCAAAAATGTTGCAAATTACTGTTTTTCAATATTATTTCTGAGCTTAGATTTATACTTGTTTACGCAGAACAATGAAGCAAATATTAATTAATTTTATTTTCGAATAAAGTTTTGTGGGAATCTGATACCACAGCAAAAAATTTTAACTATAAAAGTGTTGTATATATACGGTGGTAAAGTAGTACAAAGCTATGTATTGATAGGGAAGGGGAGTGTGTTGAAGAGGATTAAAAGGTATTGGTACCTAGCTTTCAATAAAGTTAATTCAATTCCTGCTATTAGCTCACACTATCTATTTATTTATCTTGGTGTAATTTTCAATCGTTAATAAAATGCATTTTAAAGCTCCCAATTGAGCTGAAATTTTATGTACGTGATTATTTTGGATGACAATATAATAATTTAATTATAACTAATAAAGACTAATTGATTAAAACTAATTATTTAAAGAATTACAAGTACAGTCACACTGGCATCATTTTTGGCGACATAGTGACCCTTTTGGCGACTTGTGTCAAAACTTGAAAATATTTTTTTTCTCACGTTTTAAAGCATTCAGGTGAATTGAAATCTTATAGACACGATTGTTTTGGATGGCAATACGATACTTAAAGATAATGAATAAAAATTAATAACCATTTAATGTTGTTATTCTGTCCTATGTATATACACATTTATATTAATTGTAACTATTTAATAAAAAGCAGATAAAATAAAAATTTTCTTTTTTGATCTAAGTAGGAAATGACTTAAAAATAATTTATATTACTTGTTTTTAAGACTAGTTAGGGTAGTCAATTGTCACAAAAGTATATCTTTCTCGTGACTGATTTCATTATGAATTTTAAGTCGAAAACAAATATAAAAAATTGTGTTTTTATTTTTTTTATTTTTACTATTTTTTACATTATCCATTGGTTCATTGCCCATAATTATTGAAAAGTATTCATTCCTCTAAGTGTACACATGTGTTAATATCTGTACTGAATGTGAATAAAAATACTTAGCCTTACGCAAATTAATTGTTTTTGACACCACTCAAGCGAATATTTGAAATCAAAAATAATCATTTATGTAAATATTTTTTATCTCCAAATAGTACATGTATCCCAACTTATAAAACACTCTCTTCGACAAAATTATTGCAGTACAAACGGGAACCGAAAGAATCTTAAATACTATGTGTATTGGAGAGCTATTTTTTTAAATTTAAAATTTAAGATCAGATTACATTTGCTAAGTCCTATATCCTTTGCGATTCAAGTTAGCGGAAAGGACATTTGCTCTATGGACAGTTAACATTTAAAGAAGAGCCCATTATGGAGGAGCAATAATCATCGGAAATAAATCTTTAATCAGAGAAAGTCCTGTGCAATTAGGCAATGATTTGGGTCATTAAAAGATGAATACATTACTGCTCCAAATGGTCTCCAGATGTCATAAATTTGGAGAATCGAAAATGTCCAGAATTATTACGAGACTTTGTTGCTTGGAATTCTACTTAAACTTTAAATAGTTCCCAGAATCGATCCGCAAATGGATGTGGATTGCCAGCGTCATGATTTTCGAAATATTCTGGATGATCATTTATCTTTTAAGTACTGTAGTCAGCCGTATTGTTCTACAAATTTCATATACTATAAATTAGCTTCTGGCAAAACAAACTCATACCAATCTATTTTAGAGAACATAAGATAATTCAATCCTAAATATTTTTCTTTAAGACTACACAGTATCCTTTTTTCAAAAAAATTTTGCAGACAGTAAGAGTAAAAATAATTTATGTTTTATATCCAGATTATATTATTAAATGATTCTGAAAGTAAAAAGTCGGTCTGACCAGCCATTATTTTACAACATTAAAAAAATTAAGAACTTTTTAGGTTTTTTAAAAATTTTATAAAATGCTCATTTTTTAGTTGTTTAAAGCGATTTATGTTTCATAGATTATTTCAAACAAAAGTTAGTATGGATTTGAAAATCTGTTTCCTTGTTGATTTTGAATAATTACTTTTTTCGCTATATCTGGAAAAAACACCAAAATTTTTAAAATAGGAATTTCAATATTTTTATACAAAAAAAAAGAAAACTAGAGATCTCAAACCTAAATCCACACTAACTTTTATAGGCTTTAAGTTTGGGATTATCTAAAAAAATTTCAAGACTCTACCTTGAACAGAAACGTATCTTTTGGGATTAGAAACCACCCATATCTTTCAAATTAAAAGTCTGAGAGAAACATATTTAAAGTTTGTAAAGGCAAAAAACAAACACTTACAATGCCTGTAAAACTCTAAATTTTTAACATGTTATATTCCAAATTATGTTTCATAACAAAACACTACTTTAATTAAGTATGACTGAAAATATATTTTTTTAAATTCAAAATATAAATTTGCATAATATTGGCAGTATTTATTACGACGTCAGGTTATTCAGCCTAATCTTAACAAAATATTTTCACAAAAGAATTGAAGCACAAAGAATTTATGTACCACATAATAATGATACTAACTTAAGCTAAAAATTACGAGGTTTGTGCGTTAATTATTATTTTTTTAGTATTAACTCTTTATCGACCGACGGTACTTATAAGTACCACTCACTCATTTTAAAATTACATAGAATAACCCTTTTTACGAATACCCTGACTATACTTAGTAGGAATATTCTCTTAAATCCACTCTTCCAAGATAAATGACAGAACGGGTTCAATGATGAGTATTTTAGCAAAAAAGGCGAATGGTTTTATAGAAGAAATTGCGTTTTCAGCTGACGGTGTTTTCAGCGGATTGAGAAGATAGTCATTTTTGTTCCGAAAAAATAGTTAATTTCAAAAGATAAGTGTTTTTTTATGTTAATGAAGACATTAGAAAACGATTTGACTATTTATTTGAAGTGAACAGTGTGTATAATTAATTTTACAGTTGAATATCTTTAATTTTTTAATTATCTCTAACTATTAAAATTTCTCAAATTTGAGTGTTTTGTTTATGCATATCCTTTCATTGTCAATGCAGTGATTGAAAAAAAATATTGCATTAAAAAAACTGCAGTAAATCATGATGGGGAAGAAAAAGGGTTAAATTGGGGAAATTTAGCAAGTTTTAAAGTTGCCCAACAATACCTCAAATACCATAATGTAGTAAATGGTATTTTTAGGAGCCATAAATGAGGAGCCACTGTATTACAAGGAGAAGTTGCTTTGAGTGAGAGAGAGAGATGAGTAATGACACTAAACACACCACTCCTCTGTTCGTACTCTGATACGAAATGGAAAAACAACTGAGTACATTTATGTGCATGTTAATGTTTTTGTTTTTGTTACTAATCTCTCGTCTGGTCAGACCAGATCATTTAAATTATTCCCTTTAATGAAGTCCGGTACTAGAATTAGACCAGCATGGATAACTTTCCAGTCTAGTCCAAGATGTGCTGAGGTGAAGCCTGTTCCAGTTGGCATTTAGAGCAAATATGAAATCACTTATTGCTTCCAGAAAAAATGAGACTTTTTAAGTGCCCACTGGTAAGTCTGGATAAACAAGTGTTGGACTGTCTGTCACGAGGAAGAGATAAAGAAAGATTTGGTCTTTTGCCTTTATACCATTTATGAAACGGAGGCTTTAACCATATTTTTATTTTGTGCCTTTTACTGTGAGAATAATTCTAAATAGGTGAGCTCTGAGTTGGAAAGATGGTATTGTCCAGAGATTCTCAACCTGTGGCCCGCGGGTCACATGAGGCCTACTGGGCCTTTTTAAGTGGCCCGGTCATGGCCCATTGCTCTGAGAAATTCATTTTTTTTATGAAAATTTGGTGGGAAGTTCTTTGTTAAAAAATCAAATACGTCAATCTTGCTTTTTGCTGTCGATGTCGTATGGGTGCGAATTGATATTTTTTTTCTGATGAGTGATAATGGACAACCGTGGTGTAGCAACCATTTTATGAGTGGAGTTGATTTCTAATTATTTTTCATATCTTGTAAGCAAAAAATATTCGAAGAAAATAGATTGTTTCCAAGGCGATTGGGAAGTTAACTATTTTGTAGTGAAAAACAAGCATGGTTCAATAATTGCTTGATTTGTCTCACGAAAGTGTTGTATTTAAAAAAGTACCCATAAACGGGAATCATACACATTCAAGGACACTATTCGTCGAAGATGTCTTTCAAGAGGTGATAAATAGGCTTTCTTGAATAATCTTTACTACAGAAAAAAAGTGTTTCGTCAGTGGTAATGTCCCAGCGGTAACAAATGCCTCCTAAGAAATTTGTTATATTATTAGTAATCATATGGAAACCGTTTATTGATGCAGAAATTGTGAAAAAGGTATTCTTAAATGCTTCAAATTTAGAAAAGTTTAGTGAAAAATATAAAAAATAATCTTAAAAAAAAGCAAAATAGGAGTTTTAATATTTTGATCAATTTCCACATTTTATATTTTCTATATTATCTTGGTCTTAAAGCATTTCTCGCCTCCCTCCTCAATTAATTCTTGTGTTACGGCTAACTTTAAATAGTCATCATAAAGAGTGTTTTTTTCCATGTATAGAAGTTTAAGTTGGCATTACTTTCCAAGATGGCGACCGATTTAACAGCTGTCAAGTGATTTTTTCTCAGTTTGGTTTGGCAATTCATCAAAACGATCATTAAGCGAGGCGTAGATTCGTCGAATGGGCCCAAAACGAGATTGCCGTTGTTCCGATTTTCATAAGCGAATTTTGTTTAGCAATGAAGCTCACTTCTGGTTGAATGGCTACGTCAACAAACAAAACTACCGCATTTGTAGTGAAGCTAGTCCACAAGTGTATGTCGAAACACCGTTACATTCAGAAAAACTGACTGTTTGGTGCGCTTTATGGGCTGGTGGAATCATTGGTCCGTACTTCTTCAAAAACGATGAAGGCCACAACGTTACAGTCAATGGTGATCGGTATAGAGACATGATTGCTAACTTTTTCATTCCTGTATTGAACAATCATGATGTCCAGGAGCTGTGGTTCCAACAAGACGCCGCAACATGTCACACAGCTCTTGCCACAATCGATTTATTGAAAGACACGTTTGGTGACCGCCTAGTTTCACGTTTTGGACCTGTGAATTGGCCTCCAAGATCTTGTGATTTAACACCGCTAGACTATTTTCTGTGAGACTATGTAAAGTCATTGGTCTATGCGGATAAGCCACAAACGCTTGACCATTTGGAAGACAACATTCGCCGTGTTATTGCCGATATACGGCGACAAATGTTGGAAAAATTCATCGAAAATTGGACGTTCAGATTGGACTACATACGATCCAGCCGTGGCAGTCCTATGCCAGAAATCATATTTAAAATGTAATGCCACAAGATTATCTTTCGAATAAAAAAAATCATGTCAATCGAATAATACATCGTTGTTTTATTGCAATTTAAAGTTCTATACCTCTAAAAAAACACACTTTATGTATGCGGTCCGCGTGGAATAGCTAACAAATAGCTAACATATGCATGCGGCCCAGCAGAAAAAAAAGTTTGAGTGCCCTTAGTCTAGTCCTTCTTTTGCAAGAGTGCCAACCATTTCATTTCCGTAGATACTGCCCTGGGACAGGATCCATTAAAAATGCACTTCGTGATGTTGGGAGATGAGCTTAACTTTTCGTTGAATAGATAAACTGGTTTCATCTGCAATGTGGGTCCAGTTTTTGAGGTGTTGAAATAAACTACGGCAGTCTGATGAAAGCCAGAGTTCTTCGTAATTACTTTCGCACATGATATTCTCTACTCCCATGCAATTACAATAAATTCGCTTAAAAAAACGGAACGGGTTACGTTGTATAATTGACATGTTGGGAATGCATCATAAAATTTTTATTAATAAAAATATTCCAGTTAGAAAATATTTCTTTCTTTACATTCAGGGTTTACATTTATCCCGGCGTTTCTCGACCTATCAAACACCATCATTGCAACACTCAGCAGATTCGTTAAAAGTCAATTATTCCACTTCTTGAATGACGTCATTTTACGTCATCCACGTTTTATTGGAATCGATGGTGTTTCAAGAATGAATGTTGTACGGCGAGCCCACCGAAGCAAGATTGGAGGAAATTTTACAGAGTGGAAACTAATATTTATCTCGAGCCATGCATATGACGGACTAAAATAGCGTACGTTGGCAGACAATGTATCACTATGTCAAAAGTGGCTTTCCACGACACTATGTAAATTCTTCACAGAGATAAACTTTTTTTCACTATAAAATAAAATCTGAAGAGAAAATAAAATCTGAACAAAAAAATGAAATCTATGTATCATTTTGAATGCCGAATTGTCGTCTTCGAGTTTTACCACCAATGCGGGCGTGAGCTACAAATTATCTCCCGTCTTGCACGTTCTCCGTTCAGGGGTCCAAGACTTTATCGAAAAGGCCGTGGCTCCATGGATGGATTTTTAGTGTCTTCTACCCCTCGTTGTGACAAGAGTATCCAGACCCCCAACCTTCCTTTCCAACCCACACTATTTTGCTGGACCCTCTCCTGGGTGCAGAATGGTTCAACCCTGTTTTCTTTCATAGCCCATCCAAAGTCCCTTTCTGCTTATCTCTCGAGCCAATCAAAAGCCACTTCCTGCTTCTCTCTAGTATAAAAGCAGGACTCGGAAGCCAGTCGCCTCATAGACATGGAGGCCGAGCACGCATTTCAAGTATACCTGATCCAATACCAGGGAGTGCATCTCTCTGATTACATTACGTTTATGACGCAGTTTCGAATCATTGTCAACGGCTTGCAACCTCCCGAGATTATTGACCTCCACACTGACACTGAACAGCGTATTGGGGAGCTGCTGACCAAAGTGCTCCCTGATCATCATTCTCTGGACATTCTTCGCGTCAGAGACTTTGCTCGTTCTGAACCAAAGGACGTGTCCAGTGACTACGTGGAGCAGGAGGCTTCCAAAGGAAAAGGAGCCTTCATTCAAGCTCTGTGGACTCTGTATGCCAAATCCAGCTTATACCGTTTGGCAGATAAGGCTTGGAAACGACATGGTCCGCAAAACCTGACCACGTGGACTCTATTGGCTCAAGCGGTGTTGGATGGATGTTATGCAGAGAAATGGCCCGATACCATGTTTCAAGTGCCCGACGTATGCTCCATCTGTCTGAGTCCGATGCACTGGCCAGAAAAGACACACTGTGGCCATGGGTTTCACTTGCAATGTGTTTGTTGCAACACTTGGACGTGAGTAATACCTGTTCCTCTGCAGGGCACCCAACCCATTGAGAACATCCTAGAGACCGTGATGAGCCCCAGAAAAATGGGAGAACTGGAAAGGAGCATAGCTCTGGACCAGTTCTCCCATTTTTTGGGCTGCTCTAGACGCCAGGTTGGCTTCAAAGCATATTGGGAAGCACAAGAGTTGTCTCGCCATCAGGGTCGAAAATTGAAAGAATGAAATGTAAGAAAATTTAAAAGGACTCTGGAAGAAAAGATGAAAGGTTTCACTAAAAAAAAAAAAATTTTTTTTAGTATAGTTTAAAACTTTTACTCTTCACGATTGTCTTAAGAGTTTTCCACACTCTAGGTTTGACCGCTCATCCATGGTGCCTTAGATCGTCCATCAATGTTGGTAGTGTGACGGACGCATTTAAAGACACCACGGCTTCCTTTGCAATCCTTGTTGAATCGCATCCTGTTTGAAACGTATAAAAGCGAGAGGTGCTTTAAACATTTTTCATTCGTCACGGACCCGATTGATGCCTTCCCCGAGCACATTTCTACCACTGTGGTGCCCGTGACGCTGCTCGATAAACCCGATGCATTGGAATATGCTGCTCGGTAGGGCCAAGTCCGAGCTGGCATCATCTACCAAGAGCCCACCGCCAAACGGGTGTTTGTTTTGTTTTGTGAAGACCATTGGCATAAAAAAGACGTGGTTGGACAATTTCCCATTGGGCCGTCATGGAGGCAAAGCATGCCAATGAATTTAGACCCAACGACGTGATGTGGAAAAAACATCCAAAGGCCTGTTGAGAAATCCAGACAGACTGCTCAAAAATACCGACAAGAGAAGATGGTTTACATTTACAACAACATATGTTTTGCCAAAAGACTTTACCTTTGGCTTGCGAACGGTGAAATCCGGAGAGATTCACTTGATTCAAACGACGCATGTGCTTATGTTGATCTATGAATTGCCAGCCTTCAGTCTCAAGTGCCGAGCCCAACCCAATGTTATTCGGAGAAGTTTTGAGCCCCATGACCAAATGCTCTATCATCGAACCATCTTGGAACCCCACATGGCATATCCGATCCCGGCTGGAACAAACTACATTGTGTTGACGGTTCAAAAAACCGCCTTTGGTTTGGACATTATCCCCGAATCCCTTCTGCCCCAGCTCATTCAGAAGGGATTCCACGTGAGATTTCCGGAAAATGAAAAAGTTTAATCAAACTCCTTACAAGCTACCTCCACATACCCCGATTCATGTACCGACCGAAAAGCGACCTTTGGAGGAAAAATCTCTACCTTTCTCCAAGAAACGATCCAAAGTGCGCATCTCTCCGTCATGAGACGTGTGTCCAGACGATTTGAGCTACCGATGGACCTTGTGAAGATTCCACAACCACCTGTGTAGATTCCAGATGTCCTAGAACCTGTGCAGATTCCACTTGTCCCACAATCACTTGTGCAGATTCAGTTTCACAAGTCCCAGAACCACCTGTGCAGATTCCAGTGTCACAAGTCCTAGAGCCACCTGTTCAGATTCCACTTGTGCAGATTCCAGATGTTCCAGAACATGTGTGCAGCTTCCAGTGTCACAGTCACATGTGCAGATTCCACCTATGCAGATTCCACTTGTGCATATTCCAGTGTCACATGTCTCAGAGCCACCTGTGCAGATTTCCAGTGTCACAAGTCCCACAGTCACCTGTGCAGATTCCACTTGTACAGATTACAGATGTTCCAGAACATGTGCAGATTCCAGTGTCACAAGTCCCACAGCCACCTATGCCGATTCTACATGTATCAGAGCCACCTGTGCAGATTCTACATGTATCAGAACCTGTGCAGATTCAGATGTTCCAGAACCTGTGCAGATTCCAGTGTCACAAGTCCCACAATCACCTGTGCAGATTCTACATGTATCAGAACATATGCAAATTCCAGTGTCACAAGTCCCACAGTCACCTGTGCAGAGTCTCCCAGAACCTATGCAGCTTCTCCCAGAGCTCGACATTCGACCAGCTCATGTCGTTCGTATTTGAACCCCAAGAACTCCAGCTGCTTCACACGGTACCCTCTACTTTTGATGGAGATCTCTTCTCCTTCCTGGATGAATTTGAAAGGGAGCCTATGGACTTGACCATGCCCAGACTAAACTCTTGTGTCAAAAAATCTATCGGTTTAAACCCATCCAACCCATGGATCTGTTTGTCAATAGTTCTATCGGTCAATAATCTATCGGAGCCATCCAACCCATGTCTGTCAATAGTTGCCTGTAGCTCATTGTATATATTTTTCAATAAATAATGAATAAGTCTCATTTTTTTTTTTTGTCAGAGTGATTTCGGTACAACACTTGTTGGACCACCACTATCGTATTTGGAAATCTGGGTCGGTGGCCGGATCGAGTCACGCGTCAAAGTATCCTTACACTCTTTTTAACCCCAACTTTGGCGTTTCAATTTTGTAAAAAAAAAATTGGACCCGGAAAAAAGGGGGATCGAGTCGAGTTGACTCGGTCCCCTTTTCGGGTATACCAAGTTGGATCGCTCAGCTAATGTGCGCTCATTTAAGATGAATAATCTTTCTGGGCCAATCGAGTCGATTCGGTGTTTCAAGACAACGTTGGAAGGACCAGCCAATTGAAATTGTTTCACGTGACCTCATTAGAGTATAAAAAGGCCAGCAGTCATACCTTCGGAGTGCTTTTGAATGGCTAAATGTTTTTGTTAAGACTGTCAGGATTTGGAGTCTTGTTTCCATCTCAAATTCTGGCAGTCTTAACAGTAAATGTTTTTAGCAAAAATGTCCCAGACCAAAAATAGGGGGCAGTTCCTCCCTCTTTTTCGGGTCCATTCATACACCAAGATTGGAACCTGTGAATCGCCCATTCTCATCTAGATGCATCACTGTGAATGATCCCCAAGATGGGAGGCCTTCTCACCTAGATGCATCACTGTGAATCGTCACCAAAATTGGAATGAGGTGGTCCCCCTAGATGCATCAAATTACCTGTGAATCGTCACCTAGATTGGAATGAGGTGGCCCTCTCACCAAATATGTCATTGGACCTGTCCAGCATGTCATTGGACCAGTCCAGCATGTCATTGGACCAGTCCAGCATGTCATTGGACCCCCCGTGTTAAAACTATTTTTGGGAGACATCTGTTTCATTTGACCTGTCAAGAATTTCATTTTGTGGATGACCCCTGTCTCAATCGTCGCTCTGGGGTGGAATGAAAATTTTCTCTTGGCCTAAAAATCTTTTGGTGGGAAATTTGAAAAAATTTGTTTGTTAATACATGATTGTTCTCCTGCATACTTTGCTTCATACATGTATCGAGACCCTAAACACAACGTTAGGGTATAAAAACCGGGTGAAAGTAGACAATAGTCATACAAAGAGCCCTTTGAACGTTCCTTTTGGATGGAAATCTTAAATGCAAGTTTTGGATAAAAAAGTAGGGGAAAAGGGGACAAGAGTCATGTAAAGAGTCGTTGGAACGAAAAAGGGGGGACAAAACAACAAAAAGACGGTGTTGAGAGGGTGTTCGTTTTAAAATGAGACAGTTTTCAGGATTAATTTCAAATGAGAGGGTTTCAAATAAGATGATTTTAAATTCAAATGAGAGGGTTTCAAATTAAAATGATTTTCAATTCAAATGAGATGTTTTTCAATTCAAATGAGATGGTTTTCAATTCAAATGAGATGGTTTCAAATGAGATGGTTTCAAATGTGAGATGGTTTTCAATTCAAATGAGATGGTTTCAAATGAGATGGTTTCAAATGTGAGACGGTTTTCAATTCAAATGAGATGGTTTCAAATAAGATGGTTTCAAATGAGATGGTTTCAAATGAGATGGTTTCAAATGAGATGATTTTCATGATTCATTTCAAGTGAGATGGTTTCAACAAAGGTCGTTTTCGTTTCAACAAGATTGTATTCGTTTCAAAAGGTCGTTTTCCATTTTCAATCATTTTTTGAAAGGGTCACGGTGCTCAACTATTTTTCGACCGACTGTATGAGCTATATACAGGCAAAATATTATAATCGAACCATTTTTCACAAAAGGAGAACATTCGGGAAAAAGATTATTCTACGTTAATTTTTGCCAAAATATTATATTTAAATAAATTTTTTTGTCAAAATCTCCTTAAAACAATTTTATGCATGTATTCGAATTTGAATGACACTAAATATTTTGAAAATTATGCATTTATTATCCATTTATGCACTTTTTTAAAATCACGGTTCCGAACGAAGTCGGATACCTTAATTGAAGAAAATATAATTAACGCACAAATACATCTATACAAGAAAATATTACATTTTGTAATAAAACATGTTTGTGTGTGTTATTATAAATAGTTTGGACCCTAACTTGAATATTATTCTTAGGATGTAAATCGCGTGAGTTAATCATAGACCAATTTTTACTACACGCAAAACTAATAACTGTTTAGTCATAAATAAGACAAAAGGATAAAAAATTAGTTTTTTGAAAAGAAAAAATTTACACCAATAAATTTATACCAATGTAGGGCAGCGATGCACGTTAAATCTGTCGAAAGCAGAAACATCCTCCCGTTGGTGTAGTGTGGTAGCTAGGAGATGGGTGCCAGCTCAGGTGTCATTCACGTCACTTGACCATGGTTCAAAATTACGTGGTCCATCACCAAAAGCCCTCGTGTAGTTGAATAATGCGACGTTAATATTCACTCACTTACTCTCTTCTTCTTCCACCTATCTCATGACTCAAAGGTTGTTTGTAGTACCCACATGGCGTGAAGGCCCTATACATTTGCAAACGTCAATGCCTTCTCTGGGATTCGAAATCGGGCACAAGGTGCTGTAGTTAACGTCACTAACCACTATACCGGATGGATGACTTGCTAGTAGTGTTCATAAACAATATTCTTAAAAGCAGTGGTCTTCAAACTGTGTTCCGATGAGACCAAGGGTTCCACAGGGTGTGGGAACCCCCCTGGGTTCCACCCTGGACACTAAGATTAATTTGAGGCAAAGAATGACCAGACGCCATTTGTAAAATAATAACTTATATTTATTCACTTGGTTCAAATATAAAATTGTAAGCTATATGTCCACGTCAAAAAGGGATTTACCTTTAATATTAAATTAAATTACGAAATATGAAATTAATCAATAACTACGCACAATATCAAAAGGGTTTACCGGAATAGGAGGTCTGAGAAATACACGCAACTTGAATTATTAGCGTTCATTAACTTAAACTAATTTTATTAAACTAACGCTTGTGTTAAGTGATATTAAACTAGAATATATCACCTGGTAGTACTTACGATCTCTTCAGGTATATTAACCTCCTAAGGTTCCTTCGCAATGATCCACTATCGTAATCCAATTGAATCCTATAAACCTTGTCATTACTGCTGCTGGCTCAATAGCCTTCATCTCCGCTAACTTACAACGCTCTCCTTAAATACTTTATCTACTTTACATATCCCATCCTCAGGTAGAGGTGATTGGAAATATACGCGAATTTACAATCCCTAAAGACGCCCTAAAATATTATGAAAATGTTCCGTAAAGATTCGTCACAAGGGCATACCCAGGGGTACCACGAGTCACAATGAAAAAATTGAAAAAATAAACTTATAAATAATAAAGGGTGTTTTTGAGAGGTATAGAACTTTAAATTGCAATAAAACAACGATGTATTATTCGGTTGACATAAATTTTTTTATTCGAAAGATAATCTTGTGGCATTACATTTTAAATATGATTTCTGGCATAGGACTGCCAAGGCTGGCTCGGATGTAGTCCAATCTGGAAGTCCAATTTTCGATGACTTCATAAGCGAATTTTGTTTAGCGATGAAGCGCACTTCTGGTTGAATGGCTACGTCAACAAACAAAACTGCCGCATTTGGGTGAAGCTAATCCACAAGTGTATGTTCAAACACCGTTACATCTAGAAAAACTGACTGTTTGTGCGCTTTATGGGCTGGTGGAATCATTGGTCCGTACTTCTTCAAAAACGATGAAGGCCACAACGTTACAGTCAATGGTGATCGGTATAGAGCCACGATTACTAACTTTTCATTTCTGAATTGAACAATCATGATGTCCAGGAGCTGTGGTTCCAACAAGACGGTGCAACATGTCACACAGCTCGTGCCACAATCGATTTATTGAAAGACACGTTTGATGACGACCTAATTTCACGTTTTGGACCTGTGAATTGGCCTCCAAGATCTTGTGATTTAACACCGGACTATTTTCTGTGGGGCTATGTAAAGTCATTGGTCTATGCGGATAAGCCACAAACGTTGACTATTTAAAGACAACATTTGACGTGATATTGCCGATATACGGCCACAAATGTTGGAAAAAGTCATCGAGGACGTCCAGATATAACCACGAGTCACAATGAAAAATATTTAAAAAATGCCCCAAATTATCTTTCGATAAAAAAATTCATGTCAATCGAATAATACATCGTTGTTTTTTTTATTGCGATGCAAAATGGATTAACGTTCTCTATGAAATTTCTATAGTGGCAAGTAAAAGCTATAAAAGATCTAATAGCTCATCCATTTCAATAAAACTGAAAATTGTATTTATATGTAATAACTTTTTTTGCAACACTTTTTAAAATTTTATTATAATGTAATAAAATAATATTAAGATATATTTTATCTTTTCATATCTATACACTTAAATTTTATATTGCAAATTCATGCAAAATGCACCGTATTTCTCATGCAGCTGTAACCATTTTAATGTCATTCAAAAATTTATGTTTAATTGAAATATACTTCTCAATGTCAGTGGCTACAGAAACTAAGAATTAAAACAAATTAAACTCAGAATACCTAATGCGATTGCCTATAATCTCAGTAGACCTAGACTTCGACAGTTTGTGTAAAAAAAGCACAAGCCCATATCCTAGTTACTAAATATAATTCATGGGTAGGTAACACTTGGATCACTAATTAATATCATTAATAAGTAAATCAAATTAAAAAAAATTGAATAAAAATTTTTAATAATATAGGTTACATTTTTTAATTGCCTTTACATAACGTATCTAACGCATGTTGATCTACTTTAAATATTATTTAGGGATATATTCTTCTAAGTATGTGTGTGTGTGTGTGTGTGAGTGGAATGCGTTTCCCCGAAAGCAGTTTCTAGTTCTAGGGATTAAGCAAAAACAACTTCAAATTGAGTTCAAAAAGTTTGAAGACCACTGCTTTAGAGGTTTAGAAAATTTTATGCTAATTATTCTTAATATATGTCAAATAAAAAGCTGATTTTACGTTAAGGTATCCGACTACGTCCGGGATCATGATTTTGCAAAAGCGCATAAATGGATAATTTTCATGATATTTAGTGTCATATAGAGTAGAATATATGCATTAATAGTTTTAAGAACACTTTGACACAAAAAAAAATTATTTAGATACAATATTTTAACTTAGAATAATCTTTTATCCAAATGTTCTCCTTTTGGGAAAAATGCTTCTATTATAATAATATTTTGCCTGTATATAGCTCAGACCTCTCTACAGAGGCTCAACTAGAATTTTTGAAATATATAACTTAGAAGTGGGTTTATTCATATTTTACGACAACAGAGGGGAGCAATTTTAAGAAAAAAACGCCAATAATTATTTCAATGGGTGATAACTCTAAAAATCATGTGAAAGTTTCAAAAATTTTTGTTGAGCCTCGGTAGAGAAGTCTGAGCTATATACATAGGCAAAATATTATTATAATAGAACCATTTTTTCACAAAGGAGAACATTTGGAAAAAAGATTATTCTAAGTTAATTTTTTGCCAAAATATTATATTAAAATGTGTCCTTAAAACAATTTTATGCATGTATTCTAATCTGAGTGACACTAAATATGATGAAAATTATTCATTTATGCGCCTTTTTAAAATCGCGGTTCCGAACGTCGTCGGATATCTTAAGAATATTTTGAATGATTTTAGACAATATCTCGTAGAATATGGCCATGAACTGGTAGCTTGCGTGTCCTTAGTTTGAGACCTATAACCATTGAAAACCCATTGTGTAGAGGAGCCAATCTACGTTTAATCCGTCATGGCTCAAAGTCCTGCCAATGGCAAAGTGTCATAATCTGGAGAGGCGGTTTCCCACTGGGATGTCATCCTCATCATTAGAATGAGTCTTAAAACTACGAGGTTCGCGTCGCCATCACCTTCATATTGCTTTTGCAACATTAACAAATACTCATGCCAAAGAATTTACCTATTTAGTATTCATATCTTCGAAAATATGTGAAACAAAACCTAAAAATGTGTCATTTATTTTACATTTAAAAGGTAATCTTAACACGGATTTTTTTTTTTATTTTGCAAATTTCTCTCGGAGTAACACTAAACAGAAAATCCATTGAAGAAAATTAGAACTAAATGAACATAACAAGAATATGGTCTGATTTAAAAGTATACTTTTTGTGTTGATAACATTTCTAATTCTATGATTTCTTAAAAAATAAGTTTTTTCTTTTGTAATTTATAGCTTTCTTTCTATAACTTATCCTTCTTTCAAAATTCCATGTCTTTCCTGTAATTTAGTTTAACTAAACACGATATTATTCACTTATATAACCTCACCCAAAACCTTTTGATAACAAAATTTGAGAATTTTAAATGATTATTTGAATAAAGAAGTATTTAAAAATAGTACGGTTATTTTTGGTTTTGATTTTCTTTTCAATTTTCATTACTTTAATCTTTTTCGACTTTAAAAATTCAATGAATGTTTTAAACGAAGGGATAAAAAAAGCATAATCAAAACAAGTATTAACTTTTTACTTCTTGTAACTGAAACATTATTCAAAAATAACATAGGTGTAATATTTAACATATTTTTTTAAGTTTTGAATGGATGAATTCTAATTTTTTTTAAGTTTGAGCGCTCTCAAAAAATCAATTAAAGTTAAAACAAACGGTATGGTCCATGGAGTAAAAAGTCCATGAGGTATGGTGCATGACATTTGAAGTAATAAATGACATACCCCATCAAACCTTGATTATTTACACAGATGCTAGTCGTTCGGATACGGGTAGAACAGGGAGTGGTATTTTTAGTAACACTCCTGGGAACGATGTTAAAATCAGCATCAGGAATCCTGACCACTTTTCCGTCTTTAGATCAGAACTCATTGCTGTTAGATGTGCTCTCGATCATGCTCTCAACTCTTATAAGGACAATAACTGGATCTTGACAGACAGCAGAAGCTTCGTCCAATATTTGAAGAATTGGGCAAAAATTATGGACAGTACTGGTCTAGATATTTTATCCAAATTAGTTAGGCTTGGTCAGAGGAAACAAGTATGTCTCCAGTAGATTCCATCACATGTGGATGTGCCTGGGAACGAAGCTGCTGATGAGCTGGCTGGTAGGAGATGTAATCTCCCTAACCCTAGTTCCACTGTCATACCCCATACGGAAATTCCTTCCTTCCAAAGAAATAAAATGAATTTGACTTGGCGAAACCCTCCTGCTCACCACTGGTATGCAGCTAAGAGTCCTTGCCTATCTATACAGTGCAGGAGTTCCAGGGCTCATCAGAGGGCCTTGACGAGCTCTAGAAGCGGTCACCTGCGTAGTATGACCTTTGCGCAGGGGGTAAAGTCTTTCATTACCTGTCCCTGCTCTCTCCTTGCTTCTCCTGCTCAACTTCTGGACTTCTGGGGCATTTCCCTGTGACAATTGTATGAAGGGCAAGACCTGGTGGGAGACACTATTAAGCGAAAAGGTCAAATGGACTTGGTGTAGGCTTTCCTGCTCCAAGGGGATTGGAAACAACAACAACACAACAACACAAACGGTATTTTTTCAAACGCCGATATATTTTTTTACAATTGAAGGATAACTTTTTTTGAACATTTAATTTTCTTCGTATCATAGGATGCCTTTGTAGATAGCTAAACGAAAATCTCGAAAACACACAATTCCCCCCCCCCTTGAGATATGTCTTCATTTAAAACTTCCTTTTCAAATAATACAGAAAAAAATAATTCGAAAACAATAGTTTCACTGGTGAAAAATCCTATAAAAAAGAATATAAATGATCCGAAACCAAGTAATAAGGAAAACCTAACTGATTTCTGCTTAAGTGCATCTTTGAAGAGAAAATAGAAAATTGCGAAGAGCTTAAATCATTTGTTTTTAAAGCAGTAGTTACTTTTATTGATCCATACAATGTTTTCATAATCTGTGGAGTTTCCGAATTATCGATTTTAATTTAAAAGCATCTTCATGGTGAATAAAATGCTGCAAGCTTAGGGATTAAATACATTTTTGTTTTAGCGAAAGTTTTCAGAGATTGTGTAATAGAATTTATCGATTCTCTTAAACATTGACAGTAAATGGATTTGGATTTAATTCCAAGCTTAATCGCTTTATCCGTCTTTTAGTATAACATCCCTATAAAAAATAGCTTTGAAGAAAATTCATTTTATATATATAAAAAAATACTCAAAAAGTAATTGTCTGCGTATACTTTCTCAGTTTTTTTGAAAAGCTTATGAACTACAAGTTATTTATTAGAAAAAAAAAGTATATTAAAAAGTCTTTTTTTTGAAAAATCATGCTTCTCACTTTTGGCTTTCACCAAGAGTGAGCTTGGCGTCGCCTTGGCTGAGACATTATCCAAACGTTTGAATACTGCTAAATAAAAATTAAAAAATCTCTGAAAAAAAGTAAGGAACTTTAAAAGCATTCGCAGAACTTTTTAACCTGAAAACATACCTAAGAGAAAACAACTTTGAGCAAATACAATTTGAAAATCTAGAGATAATCATGGCAGCTGCTTCATAAATATTTTTTAAAACTATATGATTCTGTCTTTTTTTTTTAAATTCCTGATTACATAAAAGACATGATTATATGTAATGCAAAATAGGAAAAAAAATTATTTTTGAGTTAATTTTATCTTTGTCGGGTTGAAGCGAGTGAACTATTATTTTTCTGGTGGAAGGATAACTGTGTGATTCGCCCACCCTTGTTTTCCCGCTTCTCTCCCACACATTCCTCCTACGATATCCACGCCGATCAGATACTGTGTGCAGTGGTAGGACACTTTTCGTAAATGTCCTATCACTGTGTGCAAGTTTTCGTAATTGTTTGTGCTAAATAAATTTGCTGTCCAGCAAGCATGTGGAAATACACCAAAAGAAGTACAATAACAACAATCTTTATTAAATAAGAATCTAGAAATCTCTTTGTTATATATATATATATATGACATGTTTTTGAGTCAGTATCAGACTTAGTTTTTAAAAGGATCTTTATTTGATGAAATCTATACAAGCTCTGATGCTGAGAGGAGAGAGAAAAAAAGAACCCCGCCGTGAAACCTAAGCGGGTTAGCACTTAAAACACCGATGAGGAAAGTATCACGGCTTTTATGATTGTACTTGAAAGTTAATGCTGACATATAGGGCTATTATATCTAACGATCTGGAATTAGACATGTTTATTAACTAGGCCATTTGTTCGGAAGAAATAAATGGGTGATTAGTTTGATACTTGAAGATGAAATGAAAAAGACGAGTTAAATGCTAGATAGGAAATTTAATTTTTAATCAAATTTAATTATCCTTACATAAATATAAATACAGATAGCTATAGAACGTAAGAAAAACTATTCAAGATAGGAAATATTAGGCACAGTAGCACAATAACAAACTCCTGGCCTTAGGAACCAAGATTGCAGGTTTAAACAAGTTTTTGAGTCAGCCAACCTTCACCTGTAATTTGTCTATACACTATATATACAAGGTTCAGTCACCCCAGGGGGTTTTCCTTCAAAATTGGGGTGAAACTGAGCTAAATCGTTCTGTCACATGCATGGTGCTCAAAGGTACGGATAACAACAGGCGTTATTAAGCCCTTTGCCATGATGAATTTCATGAGCCTTGATGTGGCCTTTGCCGATCAAGTGGCATTAATAACAGCAAGATGTATAAATGCATTTTTCTTACTAAAGTCATTACTTCTGGAAGCAAGTATGCGCTAGCACACGTCAATGCAGATACATTCTGGTTTATTTTAGAGTACATAAAATTACGTATTTTAATGTAGGATTTCATATGTAGGAACGTAGTATCCAAGAGTTAAGTCCAGTGATTTTTAAATTTTAATGATGTCCTCTGTTTTTACATTCTGAAGACCCGTCCTGTAACAGATCAGTGATGACTCTTAATATATTTTTACATTCTCACTGACATAGAGTTTAAATTACTAGAATTAAATAAAAGTCATAATTATTATAAAAAATATTGGATACTAGACAAAATTAACTTCCACATTATTTCATTTACTGATTAATTTGAACTTACCACGCAGATTTAATCTTAAGGGAAATTTGAAAGGTTAATTCTAGTACATTAGAGTTCTTGCGCTGTTATAAAGCTGTCTATTTATAAAAGATATTCTGACAAAAGTATATTTGCTACGGTGAGCTGCAATAGAATTTGTGAAGAGTATATTTAACGTTATTTTTTCTTTAATGTCTTAAATGTCTATGATTTTAATAACAATTCTTATTGCAGTAGAACGTCATTCATCCGAACGTTTATTATCCGGAACGTCAAATATTCGTACTAGTTCTTTTTTTTTGTCAACTTCATGTACTGTATACGAATACGTTATCTAACGGTACAATGCACAACAGTTGTATCGCTAGAGGCCAAAAGTGACAAGAAAATCCAAGGTCAGGGATATTTGGGAAATTTCAGTTGTGTGATATGGTAAATATATCTGCACGTAGTAGAAATATGTAGAAACCTGGATGTGATGCAATGAAGAAGAGACTGTGGATTTCAATAACTTAAAATGATGACGAGATTGGGACTTCCGTGCAAGAAGAATCCGACCCTGACGACGATGAAATGGATGAAGACGGAGACAACAACAACGAGGTTAGCAAGGATCCATCAAATGCCGACGCATTTTCTGCGTTAGAGACAGCTATGGAGTGGTACGAACAACAATCAGAGTTCTGTCCTACTCAACTGCTGCTGTTCAAGTGAATCAGAAACCTTGCAGCGAAAAAACGAAGGTTTACAATGGTACAGCGAAAAATAAGTGATTATTTTCCACAATAAAGGTAAAATAGCGACATTTTGCACCTATTTTGCTTTTTCTTCAAGCACGTTTCCCGCATGGGATGATTTTCAATATGAGTATAGTGTCCAGTTTCTTGTACTGCGTGGATTGCATTTGGTTTTCGGATATCCGATCAATTGCATATCCGAACGCTGTCCAGTCCCAATTGATTCGGATAAATAAATTCTATTGTAATTTTCAATTTTGAATTGATTAAATGGTCGCAGAGGCCTAGTAGTCATGCTCACGAGCCCATGACCATGACCACTCGTGACATGACCACCACGAGCTCGTGGCTGGTATGTTTGCGCCCTAGTGCCATTGAGAATCTAACGATGGTCTGAGATAGGTCGATGCACTTTAAATCAGTTGGGGCTAAACGTCCCTCCGTTGGCAGGGTGTGGTCAGGTGTCATCCTTGTCACTTGACCAAGGTTCAAAATTAGGAGTTCCGTTGCCAAAAACCCCCTCGTATTGCTTTACAGTGTGAGTAGGGATTGCAATATCGAACCAAAAGTTCAATACCGGCATTCGGTATTTCTTAGACCGTAATACCGGGATACCGGTTTTAATACAGGCAGTAGAAATTTTAGAAAAAAGAAAGAAGACACCGGTGTCACTCTGTTTCATTTGCCAGTTTTATTAGAGTGTAAATATCACAAAAAATAATTTATAACTTATAAGTTATAACAGAAAAAGTAAAGAGAGGGTCATCTTATTTATTTAAATCACAAAAAAGTCTAACTATTATTATTCAGTTTGTGGTACTATTAGAAATTTTTGAAATGTTTTCTTAAAAAAACACAATGTCTCAATTGTGCGGTCAATAAGCCAGCAAAAATGCCAGCAGTCGAAAACGCATCTTTTGGTATGTACGCTACTTGTGGTGGTATTGTTAACAATGGCCGATAAATTTTTTCCAAGTATTTATCTCTAAATCCCTCATTTCAAATAAATCGCTTTCACGTCGGATGGTTTTGGATATAGCTGATTTCTACATATTTTTTAATAATCGCTACTTATAATTTTTATTCAAGAGGCAATTCCTTTTCCCTATCGACATTAGTATCATCTTTATCTTCGATATCTGTACCGAATTTTTCTGAATGTGGATAGGTTTGTGAGTAAAAATTTTAAGAAAATTTACTATGAACTTGATCAAATTTGAATTGATTAGTCTCTTTTCTTCTTTTTCATTTACATTTTTAAAACCATTAAAGTTATCTAAATACCGTGAGGCATTTTTTATTCCACCATGGCTTTCTTCTTTGCGATTTTTCAATGCAACACATAATTCTTCAGATAATAATGTGTAACTGCAACATGAAATTTATTGTTGCATTAGCTGTTGATAAATTAGAATCTCTCCGACACATAATGACTCAACAGCCAGGTTTATTGGAAGTAGAGCTGATACACCCGTAAAGGAGACATAAAACCAAAAACTTATACTATTTTGCTATGTTGACGATCCCTGAAAATAAAGTGGAGGCAATTAAAAAAAATTCTAGTAAATATAGAAAAAATGGTATTTAAACTTGAGAATACCGATATTACAAAATTGTACAAATGGCTCAAAATACCGGTATTCCGTATCCCTGTGAATACCGGTACCGTAATCCCTAATTGTGAAAAAAACTCTCACTTATTCACCACTGAAAACCCGCTGTGTAGAGGGGATGATGCGCGTTAAATATGTCGAGGCACAGAGTCATCACGTTAGCGTGGTGTTGTGACTTGTAGAAAGGCGGAGGCTCTTCAGTTGTCGACTTGGTTACTTAATTGGGCCTTAAATCTACTTGGATCGTTGCCAATAGTCCTCGTGGTGTTTTAAAGTGCAACGTTTACAAACATTCACTTATTTGAATTGATAAATGGTGCAGAATTAATGTATGTAAATGCTTGTATTGCAGCGTTTCTCAAACTGTGAGGCGCGTCAATCGCGGGAGGGGGCATGATAACTCTACGAGGAAGGCGCGAGTATATTAAGAAGTGGAAAAAAATATTATTTAAAAAACTATTAATTTACTGAAATTAAGCAAACCAAAGACATTCTTGCATAATAAAAAAATAAAATACACATTTGCAATGATATAATGCACCTTTATGTGTATCAGTACTTCACGAAGTATTTTATGATTAATTTAACGATACTAAGTTAAAAACATATTATAATAATTACCAATGACACCATGGGTTTATCATACATAAAATTATGTTCAAAAATTTACGCTTACAGCGATAATTTTGGACGGTTCATAATTAATTCCTTAACAGCCAATTAAATTTACGCAATTCGCTTCAAAATGCCCCCCTTTTTCACAAAAGGGCCCCCCTACACTGCGGACCCAAAGGGCCCCCCTTTTTCACATGTCGTATTTGGGGGCAGGGGTTGAAAAGGAATAAGTAAGCAAATCCTCTATAAAATATAAGCAAATCCTTCGCTTTTCATGGGTAGCAGTGCACTGAAAAGATCGTACTACGGAAAGACGTATATACCCGTCCGGGGCAATTAACACTTTGGTTGAACGAGACGTTTATACACGCTGGAGGAACTTAAGATATTATAATAGGGTTGTAGCTTTAGCGTTAAAGTTTAGTATTATTGAATAAAATACATTGTTATTGTAAGGAGGGGGGTGATGAAAATTAGGATTGAATATTGGGTCGCAAATATTGAAGCTTTGAGAAGATCTGTTGTATGGAAATAATATTTAAAGATAAAATAAGTTGCCCATCCGGTTTAGCGACGCTGACTGCTGTGCCGTAGATAAGGCTAGTTTGAATCCCAGATAAAACAAGGATGTTTGTAAATGTATAGTGCCTTTGAGAGGCATGGGGATATCTTAAATAACCGTTGAATTGCAAGTCCTGTCGTAAGGTTGGTGGAAGGGGATGAGAGGTGGGAGGTACCTGAACCCTCCTCCCAAGGGTATTTTTTCTCAGAATTGGGGTAGGACCGAGCTAAATTGTTCTGTCATATGTATGGTGCTCAAGGCCACGGTAACGACAGGCGTACATTTTTAGCCCTTTGTCATGATGAACTTTGTGGGTCTGGATCTGACGCAGCCCAGATCGCAGGTGGCATAAGAAGCAACAACAACTGAAAAAATGAATTACAAAGTAATTATCAAGAACGCGCCTAGATGGAAAAAAGAATTTAAAAAAAAAATTGCAGATCTCCAGCCAAATATAACATCTTCACAGTTTTCTCGGAAACTTGAACTAATTTCATGCAGTGTCACTAATCGTGCTTATAGTTTCGATTGCACATTAAAAATATGGCCTCAATCAATAAGTAAAAATGAAAATGTACTTTCATTATTTATGAGAGCTTTTTAAGGAAAAAAATATAAATTTATATATCTGTGTGACTGAATACATTTTTTGTGAAAGTAAGGTTCAATTCAAATGTTACTCAAATACAGCTATCAGTTTTTATATATATATTAAACATATTTAAATCCACGATAAAAAATTTTAATGGAAAAAAATACTTCAAGATGTGTTTTTCTTTTTTATTCAATGAGAAATGAAAATCCTATTTCATCTTTTTTTTTTATTTTCTTTTGGTATAATGTGTCTTTAGTTCCAATTATAAATGCTTTTTTTTCAATCATCCACAAGTTTCAAAACCATTTAAAATTTTTGAAACCAAAAACTAGACTAAATTATTAATCCTCTTCATCGAAATACAGATAAAGAAAAAATAAATGTATTATGTTATGGGTATAGCATTTAAAATACTCTTTTACTTATTACGAACTACAGATGTTAGGTTTCCCAGAAGTCTAGAGAGTTAAAAAAATTCTTTTAATTAATGCAGATTATTTGAAATGCAAAATGTATGACGCTTGACGCTTTATGTTATTCTAAAGCGGAATTAATATCATATGGAAATGAGATTTTATAATGAATATTTTATGAGTTTAAAATAGCACTTCTTCGAAACTCTGAAACGTCGGGATTTCAAAAAATTTTGAATTTTTCGTGGAATTAAAATGTGGATTTAGATTTTACCATCAGTTTTAAATCAAAAGTTCAGGCTTTAAACTCGAGAACAGTTTTAGAAATTGTTTTAAGTAAAAATATTCTGTGAGATGGATTAGGATTAAAATCGGTGATATTTATTTCGGAACAATATATTGTAGCGGAATATATCCTATATTGTTTATTTTTATGTAATACACTTTAAAATGTATTTAAAGAACAAAAGGAAGTTTGAAATCTTTTTTTAGCATATTGTTAAACCTATTTTATTATGCGCATTAGATAGGGAACTGTGATTTGCAAATCACAAACTCTCTTGTCCAAAAAGTAAACCACAGCAAAAGTAATTGATTGCTAAGAAACAGTTGGGCAAATGACTCAAATTCAGCATGTATTCTACAAAAAGTAACATCTTACAATTCTAATATAAGTTATTTGTTATCCTATATCTGCGACTACAGAAGTCACTCTAATGTTACTTTAATTTTAATTACACGAATAACTAAAACATGTACAACTATACAGCGCAAAAAATATTTTTTGTAGTAGAATTTTGTTTTATTCGTATTTAGTTTTATTATTTTCCCAATTATTACAAGTCAAAATAATTTGATGGCACATCTATACGTCACTAGAAACTTCTTTGGAAAAAATGGCACGTTGATCTATAAAGGGGGGTTCGCCACCCCTGTACTTTAACATCAATGAAGTATTAATTTCAAGGCTATAGAAATGAAGTATTAAAATTTAATTCTAACAGTTAAAAAAATTGGAAAAGGGAAAAAAAGTATTATGTACTTACTGTTTGCAGCAAACAAAGACTTCATGAAAACTTCTTCTAAATTCCACTTTTCATGAAGATCCAAGAGAAAATTGAATAGAAGGAAACTTATTTTTAAAAAAAGTAAGGGGAGAAAATTAAATTTTGAAATCCAAGAATGCATAATTACTTTCGAGATAGAATTGCAAATCCAATTTGGAAAACATTTTTCTCTCTTTCTATTTGAATGATTCATTCTAATATCCAATTTCTGCGAGAAGAACGAACAAGAAAAAAAAATTGAAAAGTAAAGACTTTTCTTTTTTGAATAAAGTAAACTAATTAGAAATTTTTTGAGAGTGAGTAAAATCATTCAACAATAGGAAAATGCATTCGAATTTACCCTCGGGTTGAATTATTTAAAATTATGTAAAGTAAGTTAAGAGAGTATTTGAAACTTCAGAATATATTAGAATGATATTAATCAATATCTGGAAAAGATAGAAATGTTTTTTTGTTAAAAGAGTTCTCGAGTTTTTTCATGTCAGATTTATAAGTGTCAGTAGTTTTTTAGAATTATTTAACTTAATATGCTTGTTTTTAAAAAGGAGAAAACATTTAAATTCTGCATGACTGAGCTTGATACGCTTTGATTTAAAATATTTCAAAGTGAGATTATGGGAAGTCTTCACATCTTTCTTGGGCACCTAGATATGTAGGAGGTAGAGAAGAAACACTAACCATGATCCAATCAATCCATTTATTGATGACACAAATTTAATTAATAACAGTAAGAGAATGCCTCTGTGCCAATCGCGAAAGTGGAACAACGACGAAATACACGAAAGATTAGGAGACTATCAAACTCGATCCTTACTTTACATAGGATCTAATATAGTACCTGATTTAATATAATATTAATTTAATCTCAGTGATCAATTATTACTTTAAATCTTTCTCCTAATAAGTATTTATTCAGAATAATTCAATAATGATGCCTGTCAGTAACAATCTCTCCTGGTTTCTGCTTTGAATTCCTACTCTCTATTCCAGCTAGAAAACTTCGACTATATACAGTTAACTTAATTTGCATATCACGATTTCTTCTTCTGAAGGGTTGGTTGTGAATAACGGGAACTGATAGCCCAAAAATTTCCCAAGAGGATTAGTGGAAGGATTGCGAATAGATCCGTCATACAATAATCTTCAAAAGTTAAGGCACAACCTTTTTTGTGTATCTTATTTGTAAACAAGAAGGAACACAGAAACAAAAACTCGGACGAAATGTGCTCTAAAAATGTTTTTTATTAAATACTTTAAAAAAATGAGCGGAAATTCAAGACGATCGTGATTTATAACAAAAAAGAACTCTGGGCAGTAAAGTCCATTAATAGGGAAACAGTACATCAGCATTCAATGCGGATATTTGTATTTGATACATTGAAAAATAGATTCTAACAAGAAATTAAGGCCACCATTAATTGCAATGACAATCTGCGTTGGTGACATTGACTTTACTTGTTGTCAATTAAATTGTCGAATATCGAAATGGGAAACGAAAGACTGATATTCCTTGGTGGACATTCTAGGTGGAGGAAAGAAAGCAGCAAAGTTTCTACCCAGGTAGTCCCAAATACATTTTATCGAATTTAAGTCTGAAGATTGAGCTGACCATTCAATTCGTTCCAAAATAGTTTCCTAAGATGGACTTCAACAAACACAGCGGAGTGACCTCACGCATTATCAACCATCAAAATGTATTCGTTATCAATGGAACCAGCGTATAAGGGGACATATCAAGAAAGTATTTCGCTCGAATATTTCACACCATTTGGAGTTACTCCGTGGTACATGGGCAGATAATTGAGGAATCCCTGGCACTCAACCAATGACTCCAACAACTCTGTAATTGTACCTTTTAACGATGCTCAGACGTGCATGTTGTTTGGATGAGTGAGTTGGGACGGATCTTTACGCGTCCTATCACTAATCCTCTTGGGGAATCTTTGGGCTAACATTCATGTTTAACTCGCAGCCATCTCTCTCTAGAAGAAATTGTGATATGCAGATTAGTTCGACTATATAAAGTCAGAGTTTTGGGTATTATAGAAGAAGGAGGTAGGAAAGAGTTACATTTGGCTACGCAGGTGAGGTGAGGTTGAATAAAGTTTACTTTCGCATGCAAAGATTAAGAGTGGTGTTTGGTCGCTGTGTTGAATTAGTAGATTTGAGGTTAGTAATCAGCGATAGAGATTAAGTTGAGAGAAATATGTCGAGTTCACACATTAGTTTAAGAATCATTGCTTTCTCCGTGCTACCCATTAGACCTTCACTTTGAGAATAAATTGTTGTTGGTTAGTTTGTTTGAGTAAATAAATAATTGTTATTATGGAAGTCTCTGGTTCTGCTTTCATTCCTCCCCCACACTTAGGAAGGCAAGGCGGAGAGAGAGGAACTTCAGGTGCAAATCACTCACTGAGTGAATATTAACATCAAACCGCTCCGCTCCTTGAGGCTTATGGCGACGGACCATGTAATTTTGAACCATGGTCAAGTGATGAGGACGAAACCTAAGCTGACAGCCCCCTCTTCTAAATACCACGCCACACCAATTGAAGAACTTTTGAGCTCTTGACAGATTTAACGTGCATCGCTCCCCTACACGGTGGGTCTTTAGAGATACTGAGTTCGAATTTGTGATGAGTTAGCCATGGTCAGACACCTTGACAACTTGGCTACTTCGGCCGTATGTTGTATGGAAAATGTATCAATAAAATAGCAAGGTGGGTGGCATGGTTGATTTGGCACTGGACTAGTACGTTCAAAGTTGCGGGTTCAACTCCGACCCAAGTCGGTGGATTTTCATGATGCAAAAAATTGACAGCGTCTACACCGTATGCGGCATGTTAAAGGTCCTAAGAGTGCCTGTTTCGCTTGGGTACTTTGAGCTAAATTAAATTCGTTTCTCATCGACAGAGCTCAAGTGCTTTTCTCTGGGGAGGAAACTGGGCATCAAAATTTAATTGCAGCAACTGGCAACCTATATGATGCCACAATAAAAAGGGATACTAGTTACCGAGGAATGCACAAAATCTGCAGTGGTAATTATCAACCCGAAGCCTTATTAAGAAAAAAAATATTAAGAAAATATACTTACGTTTTATTTTAAGGAATTTTAAGGAGAAAAAAACAACTTTGAAGTGCCGTTGATTTGTCATTCATGGGATAATTCTTAAAAAATATTAAAATGAATACATTTTCTATAAAAAGAAGTTTTGGTTATATTTGAATTTTATTTCAGAAATAAAAACAGAAGTAAATACTTTGAAAGCGTGAAAAAAGGGGAATTTTTTTTTTAGAAAATTAACCCAAATAATGCATGAAGGATTTTTATAAAGTAGTTTTTCAGGATTCGCAAGTACTTTCTAGAGTTAAATTCTGCATAATACTAAGTATACATTGATTAAATTGAAATTCCTTCAAAATCTAATTGTTTTATAAAAAATTCAAATAATTTTAAAAATAAATGTTTATTTATATGTATAACATATTTTTATAATGTTTCTGGAGAGTGGTTGATTAAAACAATGGCGAACCAAAGTTAGGGCGTGGCCAGTGATGTGATTTTCTGTGTTACTAGAAGCGTGGTCGAGTACGGTATTATCGAAGAAGCACTCATGTAAATCCTTATTCATTTTTATTCACATCCGAAAACACATCATATCCAGTAGGACGACATTACAAATACAAGAAGCAAACATCACAGCATAGACACAGACAAAGACAAACATAGAACGTGTTGCAGCTGGCTGATTACATGATGAAGGCAGGTAGACAAAAGAGAGCGATTACACAAGATTTTTACTTTTATATCAGCCGGGAAAGCCCGCGATGGTTACGTAATAGTAGTTCTGATGGGATAGAATATGCGGGACAGGGATTTCCGACTAGCCGATTACGATTAAGATTACAATGTTAATTTTAAACTAAAGAACTAAAGTTATTCTAAATATTAGTACACAGAGTTAATAAAAAGGATACTAGTGGGAATTATTACACACACACACACACATATATAATATATATATATGAAATGCAAATAAAATTAATTATTTAGTAGTTGTTGGAGTTCAACACAAAAAGTTTATCTTTCGAAACTCAAAATATGTATCAATATTTCAAGGCACAAAAAAGCGGTAATCTATTACCTTTTCTTGTCTTCATTGAGTGAACGCAGTTTAAGGATATGGACGTAAGAATTTTTCAGTTCATTCTGAAAGCTTCTCTTAGTTTTAGTTTCCATACTTCATCATCCATCAAATGTTTACCGTTGGGGATTTGTTCAATTTTCTCTTCGCTTACGTTTCATTGTTCTTTTTTGATGCCAGGGGGAAAAAAAGAAAGCTTCGTATAATTTTAAATAAGAAGAAGGGGGAAATTTTCCTTTTCTTACGGAGAATTTTCTTAAACAACTCCTCCATCTTTTAACCCTGAATAAAACAAAGTGTACTTGAACCATCCCTAACTGCATTTCTTATAAAGATAATGCATTTCTGCTATCTTCTGTGCTACAGTGAGGTCTACTTTTTCCTGAAAGTAATTAAGGAAAATGTTCAGAGCATGCATTTAAACGGGATCCAAGCTTTTCTTTTTTGAACATTTTACGTTTAATTAGAGATGAGGTAGTTAAGCATACACTTGCAGATCTTTATTTGATTATTGGGCTTTATTTTGGATTATTCGCAATTAAAAAAGAAATTTCGTTATCCTGTGCAATAATGTATCTCGATAATTAAATCTACAAAAATAAGGAGTTGATAGAATTTTAAAAAATGAAATACTTTTTTTTATCTTGATGTTAAAACATTTATTAATATTTATATATATATATATATATGTCTAGAAATTATAGAATTTAAATAGCTTAATGCCGTAACTTTTTTTCATTAATTTTTCATAAAAAGTTTTGAATGAAATTTAATATTCAGTATTCTATATCGCCATATATATATATTAGTTGTTATATCTAAATCAACACGCTGACTGCCAGTCATATGAGGTTGTACTGACATAGTTAGTGACCCCCCTCCGAGAAAGAATTAGAGTGTTCTCTAAAGACGTCGCATTTTTTAATGACAAACATGGCTCGAAAGTATAATTGATACGAAATGATAATCCGTATTGAATATTTTGACTGCGTGCCAGCGCGTGATAGGCACTGGAGGTAAAATTTTCCCAACTGTAGCAGTACGCGCTTAAGCATGCTTTGTAAAAATGAAACACAAAATAAAAACAAGCAACAAACAAATTTCTGGAACAATTATTTCCTCAAATTTTATTTCCTGTTTTAGAAGAATCGTGCTGATGATATGCCATCCCTTGCACGTCTTGGCAAACTTCTCCTCTTCAGTATTAAAAAAAATGGGAACCTTGATAAGAAAGGAATTCTTCATCGCTATCTTGATTAGTACTCATACAAAAGTTCAGCGTCGCCCAGACCTAATGGTGGCTATGACCCTCGGCTTGTAATCGAGTGGGTTCGAGTTCGAATCCGGAGTAAGAAATGGTAGTATCTTCTTCAGCAAAGAAGCCGGTATTCCGCCTGCAATGGATTCCAGTCTCAAATAGAAAGCAACGTTTCCCTTTTTGTTGTATGATGGGATCATCCTCTTCTGTAATAAATGAGTATATCCTTCTGTTGTATTGTATGCTTTCTGTTCGTCTTCATTTGTATTTCATACGTTCCCAGGATAAAAAACACACAACAACAAATTTAAGAGACTTACTAAATTGAATTTACTTTTTTGGAGGTATAAAGAGCTTCCAGAACCATTATCTCCTCAACTCATTTTATACAGTTTTTCTTAATAACTGGTAAAACTTTAAATTTGAATTTATACATCTGTATAGCTAGCTTCTAGCTCTTCTTCCACTCCAATATCAGCAGACACACCTATCATATAATGCTGATTGAAGGAAGCATCAATGTTGGCGCACAACACTGCATAATAGAATGACTGGCTACTGAGATATCACTCCACGTCATGCCCCAGTTTGTGATTAACATTCTAGTGCTCATGGCATCTTCCGTTCTAGTACTGAATCGGTCAAGGAAGTATTAAGGCTTTGTCTTTGACTAATTACAGTGATGTCTTAGAAAAGAAAATGTACGTAATGAGAAATATATATTGCGCCGTTAACAGTCAGATTTCGTTTATTACACTTTTCACTTGGATATTGAGAAGAAATTGAAAGGAATTTTTTTAATTTTACTACAAATTTTTGGGTATTACTTAGAGACTAATTTTCACGTTCAAATTTGAAGAGATATTTTAGTATTTCTCGAAAACAAATTTTACAAGACAACTTGGCAAGTTAATACAATTTTATAAGCGTGTATTAATGAAATATACATTAAGATGAGCCTTGGGATTAAAAAATAAAGAAATATTCCACATAAAGCGCGACTTACAAAGGTACATCTTTTCTCTTATATCATCTGATAAATTAAAGCTTAGAAAGCTATCGGATTTAAATATTTTAAGACTGATTAAATTTAAATATGAATATACCTTAATTTTTCGTAACTCGTTTTAGAAATAAGATATGCAGTTTAGTGTTAAACTAAACAATAACACTGAATTATGTAACTAATATAGCCTAAAACTGCATAAAACATTAGACACTTGGTCTTAAAAAGTAGTAAATAGAAATTTCTTACATATATCTCGAATTATATAGGATTACCCTTTATAAGACCATAGGAAATATATTTCCCGCCTAGTTCATTATTTTTAAAACGTCCATGGGAAGCTATTTTCCCATCTGAGATTTACGCTGTTAACATTTCGGCTTGCATAAAGGATTTCTGGACTACCTGTAAGTTTCTTGTGTAGCAAAAGAACTGTTGCAAATGGCTTTTGACCTTTACCTTTAGCATTCACACACCTTCAAAGTATTTCCTTTCTGAATTCTGATGCTTCTATTGATGATAAGAGTTCTAGAATGAGAAGTTTGGAAGTCCCCTTAGGAAATTTTCCGTTTCTGCCTGAAGATCAACTGAGATAAAATGGGTTGCCTTTCAGTAAGATTTAACTAAATGGAATTAAAAAAAAATCCCTCATGGGGTGAAATCAGGTGAATAAGGAGGATGCCCTAGTTCAGTAATATTTTTGCTGGTCAGAGACTGCTAAGCAGATAGGGCCGTGTGAGCGAGTGCATTATCTAGGCTCAACAGCCATGCATCACTGCCCAATTCTGACCTATATTTTCTTAATTTTTTCACGAAGTCTTTTTAGTACTTCAATGCAATAATATCGTTAAACAGCTTAACCTCTGATGCAAATAGGAACTCACTCATGTCACGAATTTCAGGTATGCTTTGATCTGTAACTGCTGACATTGGACTCATTCAGCATCTTCTGCGCCAACCTCCTCTTGGAAACTTTTTATACCATTCATACATATATGCACGAGAAAAAGTTTCCTCTACATAAACCTCGGTTGGGTTTGGAAATGTTTTCGTGGTTGATTTCTTAAGTTTTACAAGAAACTTGATGTTGATTCGACATTTTTCCGGCAGAATGCAGTTGCACGTGTTCACTCAATGACGCAGTGCTTTCAACTGATGTGATCGATTAAGGCGAAACTGGAAACATGGATAGAAGAGATGCGTGGGATACCATAATCAAAACAGTTGTTGCCAACTCATTTTTTTTCGAATTACACACTTTGTCTCTTTTTTTTTGTGTCTCATCTTGTATTACGAAAATATATAGATGTTGCCGTTTGTGCTCTTCTAAAGCGTAGGAAAAAAGATACCCGCTTGTATAGCTTGCAACAACCCTCTACATGTTGACCCCTATTTTCAGAAGTTTCATGGACAGTAATAAGCAGAAATTTTTAAATGCAAATTATATCTAGGTTTTAATGTATTTTTTTGCAGATATAAGTGTTTATAAATTGTATTTTTTATTATGACGTATTCCGATATAAAAAGAAATGCAAAACATATGATGTTGTACCTTTAAATAGCTCCAGTGGGTGCTGGGAAACATACTTTCCACCAAGGTATTAGAAATTAAATTAATTTTAATAAATACGCTAAAGAAATTATTTTTCTAAATCATTCTCCTTTCCAAAAATGCTTTAAGGTATCCGACTACGTTCGGAATTGCGATTTTACTAAAGTGAATAAATAGATAATATTTACGATATTTAGTGTCACTTAGATTAGAAAACGTGTATAAAACAATTTTAAGAATATTATTACAATGAAAAGTATCCAAGTACAATTTGACAAAAAATGAACATAGAATAATCAATTTTCAAAATATTCTCCTTTTGTAGAAAATGCTTCAATTATAATAATATTTTACCTGTATATAGCTCAGACCTCTATACAGAGGCTCAACTAGAATTTTTGAAATATATAACATATAATTTAGAAGTGGATTTATCCATATTTTACTACAGCAGAGGCAGGAAATTTTAAGAAAAAAACGCCGATAATTATTTCAATGAGTGGTAACTCTGAAAATAATGTGAATTGTTCAAAAATCCTAGTTCAGACTCTCTGGAGAAGTCTTTACTTTATATAAGCAAAATATTATTAGTATAGAAGCATTTTTAATAAAAGGAGAAAAAAAGGTTATTCTAAGTTAATTTGTAAGCGCGTCCCCCTCGGGTGCCCTTCTCCTTGATTATCAGCGTGAGTTAGAGGTGTAGGAATAACGTAAGAACTAGAAGCTGCCATGATTTTGATTTGATTTTATTAAGATCTTAAAACTTAAACATCTAACAGATTAGATAATATTAATATATGCGAGAGAATCTACGGAGGCTAAACACACAATATATATATATATATATATATATATGCCGGAATAACGTAACCCGGACCACTATCAATAACTAACTCGCCTAGACTCAATTCCAATACTATCACAGATCCTAATATTAAATAGTTACTCCTACTTTAAAGTCGATTGATCAATCCTACTGAAAGTTGCGTATTTACTGGAGTGCAGAAGTATGCACCTTGACCTAATGGCTCTATGTCACGAATTACCTCTGTTAGCCGTCACTTAATCTTTCAAAAACCTCTTCACGCTTGAATCATTGATTATCATAACATTCCTCAAATTGCCACCAAGCTTACTCTAATATCTGATATTTAAAAGCTTCCTAATTTGCATCTTTCCTTCACGCTTTCCTTCTTGGGTTTGGTTGGAAAAGAGTTGGCATTAATTCTGGCCCCAAATAATCCAAAGGACATTTTAATGACCTTTAAAAGACTAATGGATTTAATGAATGAATATTTTAATGAATTGAAAAGACGCGTGAGCCCGTCACAAATTTTTTGCCAAAATATTGTATTTAAATAATTTTTTTGTTAAAATGTCCTTAAAACAATTTTATACATGTATTTTAATCTAAGTGACACTAAATATCATGGAAATTATCCATTTATGCGCTTTTTTAAAATCACGGTTCTAAACTTAGATACCCTAACCTAACATATTTTAGAAACAATGACTTTCTAAAAGATTAAGGTATTTAAAAAGACTTAGCGGTCTTTTTTACAGTCTTTGAAAAGTGTAGTCTACATATACAAATTAGAATAGTGTGGCCTAAGCACCGCAGCCTAATTGTTGACGGGCATGAAGACAATAAGAGAGGCAATTAACCAAACTGAGATGACAAATATTTTGGCCCCAATGAAAGCCATTTATTGATTGGTTCAATATCAGAGGCACTGGGCCATGTCAGCAACGAAAATCGATAATGTGGGGAAGGGGGTGTCAAGAATGAATCTTCTTTACGAATAATGATAATTGGTTTGTCTTCCAGTTTTTGTTGATTTGTTAAATATAAACATACATTTAAAAATATAAAACTTAGAATGTATATGTTTTCTAAAAAGACATAACAATTTAATGCAGCATAAAGACCAGTGCTTGTTTTTTCAGATAATATTATCGATTTGGATTTACGAATAAGGTCGGCCTGTCTTTTCTGATAAAAGGAGATTTCAAAGTTAATTTATAACATCTTATTATGTTTTTTTTAAAATATAGATCTACTTTGTTATTTATCACATATTTTTCAATTCCTACTATTATCTTACTCTTTCTGTGTATTTATTTATTTATATATTTATCTTGCTCAAATTTTTTCAATCGTTAATAAAATACTTTCTATTCATCCCATCAAGTTCAAATAAAGTTTAAATCTTGTATTGGATGACACTTGATATTAATAAAGTGTTTCAAATATTAATTTAATTTAACTAATTACTGGTTTCTGACGCCAAGTTAGATTGGTTTCTATTGTTGTGACAATGTAACTGTTAAAAACAATTTTAAGTTGGCGTCGAAAATCTGTTTTTCAGCCAAATCGGGTGTACATTATTGCAACACAATGTAGACAAATCATGCTCTATTCTCAATTCCTGCTATTAGTTCATTCTCTCCCTATATATATATCTTACTCAAGTTTTCAATCGTAATAAAATACTTTCTATATATATTCATCCATTCTCAAAGTGGGAATCGACTTGATTTATTTTTAAATTACATTACTTGTTTTGTTTAAATCCGTTTCCTTCGGGTATAAAATGCTTTAAATTTTTCTTACCCAATAACGTAAATGAAACATAATTTGTTAAAATAAAATAGATATATTAAAAGAGGCATTTATTTATTCGAATCTAAGCCGCAACTTTTTCTCAATGTTAGTACTGCTGAAAATCGTGTATGTCTTAGAATCGAAGTCGGAAAAATTCGTTGGATGGGGGAAATTTGACATGATACTCTGACAGTTCGTGTACGTATTTCAAATTTTTAATACTTGGAAAAAATCAAAGAATTATTCATTTTTTATTAACTTTAATTGTTTTTTTTTTAATTTCGCAAATATCGGATTCCATAAGACTCTTCAATTTACAAACGTAAATTTTGAACTTTTAATATTTCCTAAAAGGAAGTGTATATCATTTTGGATTTCAATATTTTCTCAAAATAACGAATCCAAATATGCAAGAGTCCGTGCACGTTATCATGCACGTAAGAGTCGTGCTCAATATCTGGCATCTCAACAAGCTGCTGAGACACCTGAACAGTCCCAAGCTCGGCGTCGTGATAAATAAAAAAAAAAATCTTTTTTTATCAGCTATTAGATCTATATTCTTAAAATTTAACCAACATGTTTTCTTTTTGTTAGCTGAGATATGAGAAAGCCTTTCTTTGTTTAATTTGCAATTCAAGTAAAAATAACTCATTAAAAATTTCTGTATCCTTCAATCAGTAATTTTTCAATTCACCCGTGTAAGGAACGGGTATACCAGCTAGTATATGTAAATACATTTTTGAAAAAAAAAATTCCTTAACAATTTGACGAATGTAATCATTTGGTGCAAAAAGGTTTGGGGAGAGTTGAGTAGAAGCTTCTTTTTCATCACAAGTACTTGAATCACTTGCATTATTTAAGATTATCTATTTTTTAAAGTTTGTAACACTAAAAACTTTAAAGCAAAATCGTACGAAATAGGAAATTAGTTTTAAATCAAAGATGTGATATTAGATACTGGGCAATTATTTTTGAAATTTAATAAAATATAATTTCTCAATTAGCTGATTAATTCCCCTTAAACTTTCAGTTTAATTCCGTGTTGAGTCATTAGCAGCATTGATATCAACTTTGTAAGTAATGGTCCTTCCAAAAGTTATTACATTATACCCTATAGCACTTAATGTTTTATTTATTATTATTTTTTTGCGAAGACATAAAATCGTATTTAAAACTTAAAGGGTTGGGATAATTAGGCATGTTTGCAATTTGGATTCCATTTATTACAGTCGAACCTCTATATTGCGAATTTTTCTATTTAGCGAACTTTTTCCTGGAACCCAGAACAGCTCACGATTTTCTTCGTAAAACAACGTCTCTATAGCGAAATGGATTTTCTATATAACGAACTGTTTCTTTTGTGATCCCCTTTTTATTCTCACTTTTTTAAAAGCATTCCTGAAAAAATTTCAAGTTATATTCTCTTAATAACACATTTTACGGTAGTTGAGAAACTTGAACTGGTTTTCTTAGATCCTAGCTCGCCTAAAACAATACAGTTCTGGACGTTTTATCCAAGTGCGACCTTTAAACGCCATTGCCCAGTTCACAAGAAACAACTTCAATATCCTCTTTCACCCTCAGTGGAGTTGTCCCTTGTCCCCGTGTTCCAGTTATAAAATAATGTATGCTGAATATTACTTGTATATTTTAAATTAGAGAAAAATTCCTTAAAATTCCTTAATTTTAGTATAAAATTCTTTTCTTAATATTGAAAATAAATTGTATTCTTCGACATTCTTTTTTCTTGCTTTCTCATTGCAGTTTTTCTTTCTTTCTTTTTTTTGATGGGTCAGATATATAAAATAAACATATATTTATTAAAAAAGTGTGAATAATTACTTTTCGAATATATATAGTGTTCATGAATTTAAAATTTATTTCATGTGGTTTATAAAGTATATTAAAAATGAACCTTTATGTAACGAATTTTCCATATGGCGAACTTTGTTGCGGGATTTAGTGACTTTGTTATATAGAGATCCGAATGTACTTGTTTGCAATCTGATAAAATATATTGATGAAACTTACCGTGGAAATTAATTGAGTTCTATTCTTAACGATGACGTTATTTTAAAACCTTTTGATTTTGATAGTAGTGCACAGTTAATGATATTGGACAAATTGAGAATTTAGTATTCGCTTTAATTCCATCAAAAAAGAATAGAAAGTACCCGAAGAGACCTTTAGTATGACCTTAGTATTCCAATTAATTTATAAGTATCACTATACTTATAAATTAAATTGTAACTATGTTTTGTTATCAGGTATTGTTCTTTGAACTGATGAATGATTAACATTTTGAAACATTAAAATGTGTTGGAGAATTTATTTTTTTTTAAGTTCAGTCAGAGAGAAAAAGAGGAAATATTTATAGTTCGCGATGTCATAAATTAGTTTAACCATTAAGAGCACAGCTGTACGGCGGAAAAAAAGTTCTCCTCAAAATAAATCTTGGAAGGGCACAAAAAAAAAGAGAATGCTGAAAAATTTATTCTTGATTTAAATTTTATGTAATTTTACTTTAATTTTTGTATCTATATTTGTGTTTACAGAAAAGAACGTTTTTAAAAATAATCTAAATGTTATTTAACTCGGTTATTTATTCACCCGAAAAAATATTGAATTTTATCTGATATATCTTTTGCTATTTTGCAACAAAAGTTTAACTTCATATAAATATTCGTATTGTTAACTATATAGCTGTAATAGCTCTATTAGTGGATCTTACTCTAATCCTCAAAGGTAAAATTATTCTTTTAACTGTGAGTTCATTTGAAAACCTTTTTCTGTGAAGAAGAGATTTAAGAAAATAAGTACTTATATTTAAACATTGGCATTAGAGTAGACGATAATGGTCGATTGATGATGTTTGAGAGTTGAGATTGAATTGCGAATAGGATTACGACCGGAGGTCGTATAGTTAAACAAGTTATGGGAAGAGAGTTCAAACATAGGAGTCAAGAGCACTCCAGTATTCAAATAAGTGCTTTTATTTATATGTTAGTTGAATTAATCCTATGCGATTCTTCTTCCGGGTTTGATATTGAGTGCATTCCCTCCCTTTAGTTGTGTATTGTGATTAAATGAAGATAATAAAACTATGTCTAAAGTGTTATTGCTTATCTGTCCTGTCCCTAATAATAACGTCCCCACAGGGGACGTTACAGAGCTAAACCTTAATTAACGGGATATATTAGTAAGCTCAGTAAGGTGATACTTTTTGGTGAAACTGCAATGAAACAGACAGTGATCCGCATCTCCAATGCACACAGTCCACCACACGGGACATATAAAGATGACTCTTGCTTTTAAAAACTTAAGAACTTTAATTTTGCGTATAAAAGATTTAGACAAATGTCAGCAGCTTCGTGCGGTGAAGTCCTCTCCTAGCGAGGGACAGTACAGGAACTGAACATTCCATACAGATTACATTACATAAACAAGTCGAAGCAAACAACTTGTTGCCATCGCGTAAAAGCTAAATGCATTAGATGGTGTTGGTAAAAGACATGACATTAAAAAACAAGCTAAATATTTTACACAAAATACTTATAAATCGAAATTGTAAGTAATAAGAAGATTTGAATAGAAATAAGTACACACAACATATAAATGAATATACACAGCACATTAATAATAAAATACAGTTTGAATAACAATAAATATATAATTTGAATAATCATGAAATCCAATTTGAATAGAAACATACAATTCCATATAAACACACACACAGAGATAATTTGGATTAGTTTTTCATTTAAATCTATGTATAAATAACATGGGAATGGGTTACGGAGTGAGTTAAAATCTGCACAATGTGTCTAAGATAAAGTACTGTTGATGGATCATGTATTCTGATTCTCTATCCACCTGGATTGGACCTGAACTGGTTACCTAAATTGACTGGCACATCTCACTCTCTAAATATCCATAATAGGTCAAGGCAAAGCTTGTACGTCACAATAGATCTAATGTACAACAACAGCTTTACACGGCGTTCTTTCTTGAGAATAAAGGTTTTAGATATATTTTTACTCAATCCAACTACACCGCAATTTTGAATACTGAAGAAACAAATATTTTTCCAAAATACAAAAAATGCTATATTTTTAGCTTGAAATGACATCCATCAATATAAATTTAACACTCTTGTGATAAAAAAAGGAAATTATAGGTGTCTATGGCCACAATGAATCACTTCGGAAACCGATCTCTGACAGTAAAAGCGGGGGATCAGCTCTCCCAAACACCAATCAATCTGCCACCTGGTTCCGGCCCAATTTGCTGTGGTTTGATAAATAAGCATATCTCCTTTTTTAGTGCTGAATAAGAATGTTGCGAACTTAGGCTTCCGTTTTCTAAGCATGGTGTTTTCTAAGCGTAATGTTAATCATGTGGAATTCCTATTTTTGTCCTCAAATCCTGAATATTGTATTGATTTCAATACAATGAAATACAACTGAACAAACAAAACCATTCATTAGAGATAAGTTGTATATTTCGTTTTCCGAATATATATAAATTTATATATAGTCTAAATTCTGTACAAATGAGAGATGAACACTGATCAATGAAAACCGAAAAATATAGAGATTATAAGAAAACCATACAATGAAGGATATATGAGTAATTGAAATTTAAAAAATGGAGATGCTGCAGTATTATAAACTTTGCTAACTTAGGGCAGCTTATATATAAAATAATTTATATAAAAGTGGTGTTGAACATGTTTTGTGACCAGCCTACCTTCCCCCTTTATGTTAATAATACTGAGCAGAAACCTATTGAAAATAATGGGTAGGTGTGTAAATCCATTACAAAATTGAGGTAACTTACCTAAAATTTGCATTTAATTTGCAGATATTGTGCTATATCTGAGTACAAGAAATAAGTTATCACTAGATTCTGGACCCAAATGCAAATTCAAAGCATGTGAATGGCTCAAATTTAGCACTTAACAAAAGTGCGAAAATAGTAGAAATAAAAATTAAAAAGAGAGTTTACAAACTACCATGACTTAAGTGACAATATAGTTATATATGAATTAAATATTAATAAGTTATTTTATCTAACATTAGAATATGGAGGTAACTATAACGAGGAAAAATGATAAATTTATTGTAATAAACTATTATTATCCTAAGGAATTTTAATCCTTAATATTTAGAATTTCTTTATTTAAATAACTCTTAATAAAATTAATTGGGTATTTCTGATTCAAGCAATATTCCGTAAAATGTTTATAGTTATTTTTTCTGATTTTTTAAACTATATAAATTGATTGCGTTGTATGTATTTAATAACAATATTTCTGAATATATAGAAACATGTACATTACTCTCCGAATGATGAACTTATATATATTAGGTTGGGGAAAAAGAAATCCATTACTTTTGCATGAAAATCAAGAATTTTTTTAACATGCTTCCGATTGCCGGATTTGGGTCAAATATGTGCCGTTTTGTAGTATAATGTGCGGCCATTTTAAAGGGAGCTTCATAATGCATCTCTCATAGAAGTCTTGGCCCTTATTAACGAAAACATCTAGTAATCGATTTTCACAATCTTCTCTTGATCCCAATTTCTTATCACTCAGGAAGTTTTACAATGCGAGAAAAAGGTGATAATCGCTTGGTGCCAGGTTGGGACTGTATAGTGAATGCATTAAAACTTCCCAACCAGTCTCCCAGAGTTTCTGGCGGAGTCATTACAGACGAGTGTAGCCTGACGTTGTCCTGTTGGAACACAACACATCTTCTGTGGGGCAATTTTGGCCATTTCTGATCAATCGCTAGCTTCAAACTGTCCACTTGTTGACAGTAGAGATCTGAATTTAGTGTTTGTCCCTGCGGAAGCAACTTATAATAAATTTTTCCTTTCTAGTCCCACCAAATACACAGTAGAACCTTCCTGGCCGAGTCCTGGTTTGGCCTCCGTTTGAGCTGCTTCGTCGCACTTTGACCACGATTGTTTTTGCACAATACTGTAGTACGTGACCCATTTTTCATTCACAGTCACCATTCATTTAAGAAATGGGTCGATTCATTCCGTTTGGTCATGGCTTCGCAGATGGAAATTCGATCCATCATGTTTTTTGGTGTTAATTGATGTGGCACTCAATCATCGAGCTTCTTTTTGAACCCAACTTTGCGCAAATGGCTTAAAACTGTTTTATGGTCAATCTTTAGCTTTTGGGCGATGCTACAACTACTAACATGCCGGTCAACTTCGATTTTTTCTGTCATTTTATCGACATTTTCGACGACGGGCCTGCCTGTGTGAGGTGCATCTTTAACATCAAAAAGATCTGAACGGAATCGACGAAACTAAAATTGCACGCAATTAACTATTACAGTATCGGCGCCATAAACACCATTCGTAATTTCAGCCACCTGTCTGGCATTTTCGACTTTATCAGTGAAAAACTGTACACTGAATTTCCTCTTTGTTGACTTCCATTTTTAACACCCCGTAACTCACAACTGAATGGGTCAAACAAAAAAAAAAAGCAAAATAATTTTTTTAGTGCGAAATGTCATCTTGATAACGAGCATAAATTTGAAATTGTTTGATCGATACTTCAATCGACATGCTTGTGACTATAACCACTAAGCTACCATGGTGATATAAATGAAAACAATTGTAAAACTTTTACTCTTCCAATTTTTTTTATATTAAGTACATGTTTCATTAACCTTGTTTTACCAGCTATAAATTCTGTACTAAAATTCAATTGATTCTCTCAACGATATAAAATTTATTTCAGCCTAAAGTATGAATAAATAAAGTCTATGTCGTTATCTTTGCACATGAATGCATAATTTTTCTCTGTAAAGGCTAAATATATCAAGACTTCCATATTGTATATTATAATACTGTGTATTGTAATACTTTTCAAAACAATTATATAATTTTAATCATCATTTCAAATTCGTACTTCTTAAATTTTATGCAAAAAATTTTATAAGCAACCAATTAAATAAGGTCAATCGGAATAAATTCTAGGAGAGTTTAAATAAAATTTTATGAAACTCGTAATTATTTTATAACCTTATACAGGTACATAATAATTATTTTAAAATAAATTTTAATATGACCTCTATTTAACGAAGTCGGTAAATCTCGAAAACGTGGAAAATGATTTCGTTACATGGAAAGTTTGTTATAAATAGAGATTGCTTTTTTAATATACTTTTACATTCTTGGTTAATGGAAAAAGTTCGTATACAGAGGAATTCGCTAAATAGAGTTTCGTAAAATGGAGGTTCAAATTTATATTAAAATATAAAATAAAAGAGCAATATTTAAAATTATTTATCAGATAAATATTTTTCAAAGAATTCTTAGAGAGCATTCGTAACAATATGTTATTCAAAATATTATTTTAAAATTTCTAATTCATTCCATTATCTTTTCCATTTTCTACAGCATTCCTGCTTAGCTGAGCATAATCCCTTGAATCCTAAATGTAGTCCTTGCCGTGTCATTCCGAATTTCCATTTTACTCGAAAACTGCATTTTTTCTCCTTAAAAGCTTAGATCAGAATATTGATTTGCATTTAATTTTCATGCCCGATTCATGTTAAATAAATTTCACAAAAGCTGACACTCCGATTTAGGCACAAATACCCTTTTAGGACTTATAAAATATTCATTCTTTTGATATTCAAACGATTTCGCATTAGAATAATATAAACTGTCATTCCCTTTTACATTTTAGAGTATGAGGATTAAATAAAAGAGTTATTATTTTGAGTTCTGTAAATGTGTGGGAAGTTTGACATCAGGTCTGTGATGAAGAAAAATGTATTTTAAGCAGCATTAACAGTTCCATTCGTTGCACACACATTTATTCCTATTTTTTTATAGGTTTTTGTGAATTGAAAAGAGTATTCGACGTTTCAGCTATCTCTTCACATTTCAGAAAACGATTCATTCAATTTATTCTAAAAATAAATTTAAATGTTATAATTATAATGAAAATAATGAGAATAATTATTAAAAGTAGACAAAGCATAGGTTTGAAGAAAATATAAATTACTTCAATTTGCAGAAATACCGATTGATTCAAAATTAGAGTGTCTAATTTTAATTATAATTTTAACTTAAATTAAATAAAAACTCCAAAAATGTGCCTTTTTTTTATCAAAATTGATCATTTCAAAGTGTTTGATAACCTTAACTTGACTGAAAAATTTGAACTTAAATCTGAAAATATTTATGATCCTACTAGTGGAACCTATACCTTCATTCTTTTATATTTCTCTTATTCTCGGCAGAATGAAATTACGGTAATACTTTGCATCCAACGAGAACTTGAACTGAATAAATTCGATAGTCAAAAATTTGGTAGCGGGAGCCGCCACTAGATGGTGTCGTCAATGAAATGACTATCACACTTTGGTAATTTTTGCATCTGCGCAAAAAAAGGCTTAGCTTCCAAAATGCAGCCCAGTTATAAAAGAAATATTTCATTTCTATATTTGGAAAAAAAATAGAAGTAAAATATAACTTTGAATATACAATGGATTTTCTAGCCATACTTGTGAATTTCTATGATGCACGAATATATAGTAATTAATTAATTCAATGACTGAACTTTTATTTATTTTGCGTGCTTGTTGGGTACTTGGGATTACAAAATATTACTTATGAATTTTTACTATAATACTGAGAATGATCTAGAAACATTTTGTACGAAAGGACCTTTTTGACAAAAATATCGAATGAATATAGAAGAACCACCACAATATTACTATAACATAAAATAAAATGCTATTAAAATTAAGTTTAATTTATAGTTTATACAAAGTAATTATTCTTTTGTAAATATAGTTTAATCATATTTTATACAGCTTTCTTTATCACAAGAATAATAAGAAAGACTCTAAGGTCACCACAGGTATCGCCTTAAGATACTCTACTATTTCCCATAAATTGGTAAAGTAAAACTTCTTACAAATATGACTTCCAATGTCACAGTCAGACACGAAAATACAAAAAAAATTGAGTAAAAATGTATAAATAGTTTAGCCAGAACGAAAAAAAAAACCCCACGTAGCTGAGACAAATATTTTTTCTACCATCTGGAAAATTCTTGTGGAAAGAAAGTAGCGAAGAATAATCTTTTTTAATGTTTGCTTACAACTTTCTGCACATGCAAATAATTTTTCACTGAAAATTTACTTCTAATTGACAAAATAATAATAATAACTCAAACTCAGTGGCGTTACAGCCCACGAGGGCCAAGACCTACCATGCCCATCTCAGTATAAGTGACCATTGGGCGCTGAGGTACATTAGAAGATGTCCAGTTCAGGTGGTAAGCCTGAAGCGAGAGAGAGATTCTCAGTGTTTAAGTCCCCAACCAAGCATGGTGCTCATTTATCGACCCACTGCTTTAGGGTTGAAAGGTTGAGTCAACCTGTGGTCTGGAAGCACAATATGCTACCACTTGACCCCTGGGCCTATATATTAACAAGAATAAAAATAAACATAAACACTTGAAAATAGAGAACATCTTCAGTTTTAAAGCAATACAGGGTAAAAAACATTTAAACATACATTTAATCTTATTTAAAAAGTTATATCAACCGCTATATTTTAAAGGAATTATAAAAAATCACACCTTTTTAAAGAAAGTAAAAATTATATATTTCTTAAACAATTCAAGGAACATTAAGATGTAAGTCCAACATGTTTGTTTATCTTTGTTATGTTTCTCAATAAATTCTTTCCAATTTACAGTTTTGCTTATCTGCTCTTGTGAATTATTATTCGATTTGTCAAATTCCCTAATATTTCTTGAAACCATAACTTACATTTCATCGTTGCGATTTCAAGATACATATATATGTCACTGATCCTACTTCAAAACTGTTTTTCATATTTTTAAAGTTTTCCCCGTCTTTCGAGGTAAAACGGTAATTGGATGGCTTTCGAATGAAACTTTGACGAAGGAAGCCAATCCTTTTAAGAGACATGTATTTTTAAAAATATTAAAAAAAATCATTCGGATTCATTTTTTTTCTATCAACAAGGATACTCGAGCCATATGTACAATTTCTAATCATGAAGATGAAATGGTATCCTTTTCAAATAGAATAAATCGAAGTTAATCTTGAAATGGCTAAGAAACAAAAGAATTTACGAAAGAATGTTATACTTCTATTTATATATAGAAGATAGATATTAAATGGTTTTTTTCTACAGGAATGAGTTAAAACTTTTGTCTGAAGTTACATGTGAAAGAATATTTCTTTCTTTTAGCTTCCTTATATACTTCTGTACGTGTCAAATTAGATAAGTACGTTCAAATCTCTAAAAAGAAGAATTCTAACTTTCTCTGACAGGCTCTTGATTCTTTAAGTCAGGTGCTCACAAAGTTGTAACGTTATATAATCTATTCCATCAACTATATATTTCAAAAACATTTCCTTGAATAATTTGCATTTAAAAAAAGTGTATAACATTTATTTTTTCAATTACTGTACTAAATCTGCTAAAGATAGGAATATTAAGACTGTCTAATGCTAAAGAATATATATATATATATATATATATATATATAGGGCCCAAATAGGGAATATTCTTTGAGATATAAAAGTACTCAAACACAAATATTATATTTAGGCATCACTATCTTGAAGAGAATCTCTTATTTTATCATACTACTCAAGTTTATCCGAGTTGACACATTTATTTTCTTTTATAAAATGTGTTTCGCCTCTTTTACCTATACCGTAATGCTAAATGAGATATCCCTTCACATGTTAAAAGAAAAAGACTAATTATTAATGAAATATTTTAAAATTTTATAAACACCATATTATAGAAAATACATGAGTTACAATGTTATAAATTTTTATAAATTTTTTCTATCCGAAAAAGTTCTCCGCATCCAGTTCACGTTCTCGTATATATGCCGAAAACAGCCTTAAGGTATTCGACTACGTTTGGAACTGTAATTTTAGAAAAGCGCATAAATGGATAATTTTCATGATATTTAGTGTCACTCAGATTAGAATATATGCATAAAATTGTTTTAAGGACATTTTGACAAAAAAAATTTATTTAAATATAATATTTGGGCAAAAAATCAACTTAGAATAATCTTTTTTCCAAATGTTCTCCTTTTATGAAAAATGCTTTTATTATAATATTATTTTACCTCAGACCTCTACGGAGGCTTAACTAGAATTTTTGAAAAATTCACATTATTTTCAGAGTTACCACCCATTGAAATAATTATTCGCGTTTTTTTCTTAAAATTGCTCCCCTCTCATGTCGTAAAATATGAATAAATCCACTTCCAGGTTATATATTTCTAAAATTTTAGTTGAGCCTCTTAACAGAGGTCTGAACAAAGTATTATTCTAATAGAAGCATTTTTCACAGAAGGAGAACATTTGGAAAAAAGATTATTCTAAGTTAATTTTTTGCCAAAACATTGCATTTAAATAAGTTTTTTTTATCAAAATGTCCTTAAAACCATTTTATGCATGTATTATAATCTAAGTGACACTAAACATCATGAAAATTATCCATTTATGCGCTTTGGAAAATCACGGTTCCGAACGTAGTCGGATACCTTAATTAAATATTCGGATAGATCTGTTTTAAATAACACCTTACTTTAATTACCTTATTTATATACAGGGTGGCTCTGAATTCATGGTACAAACTTTAAGGGTACATACAGGAATGATTTATTGCATAGGAATGATTGGGCTTTTAAGAGAAGCGGAGAGCCGCAAACTAGGGAAATATAAGAAAATTGAAATTGAGTTATATCGGTTGGTTGCATTGCCAGTAGGAAGCAGATGTCTATCCACCGTTCAAAATGATGCATCTCAGTAGGGGAAAGCGCCATTCGCAACTGTGCTAACTCTACGACGAGAGAATTTACGTATGTTGGAAATTCAGACATACATTTCATGTACGGGCGTGCAAATGATAACGGCAGAACAGTGAAAAATCTGTACGCGTCCTCTAACTAATCCTCTTGGGGAATCTTTGGGCTAGCATTCGCGTTTAATTCACAGCCATCCTTCTCTAGAAGAAACCGAGATATTCAGATTAGTTCGACTATATAAAGTCAGAGATTTGTAATTATAGTAGAAGGAGGTATGAATCAGCTACATTCGCTACAAAGGTGAGATTGAATAACGTTTACTTTCGCATGTGATGATTAAGAGTGGTGTTTGCCACTGTGTTCATTTAGTAGATTTAAGGTTAGGAATCAACGATAGATTAGGTTGAGTTAAATAAGTTAAATACGCATATTTGCGTAATATTCATTGCTTTCTCCGTGCTACTCATTTGACTTTCACTTAGACAGTATAGTGTTGGGAATTAAGTCACAGTGTTCCTCAAACTGTGCGGGGCGTGATAACTCTGCAAGGGGGTGCGAGGATTTTTAAAAGTTGAAAACAAAAGATTCTTTCCAAAAATTATTAATTTGATGAAAATAAGCAAACAAAATACATTCTGAAATAATAAAAAAAATAAAATACACATTTATACTAATATAATACACTTATAAATGTATCAGTACTTCTCAATGTGTTTTATTAATAATTGGACAATATTAAGTTAGGAGCAAGTTTAAGAATTACCAGTGACTCCATGGGCTTGTCATATATACAATTATATACAAAAAATAACACATCTTGATAATTTGTATGGTTTATAAAAAATTAGTCCCTTAACCGCTGAGATTAAAAGTACGCTCCCCTGTGTCACTGTTTTCTCATACGTATGAGATGTATTGGAGGAGTAAGTGAGTGAATACTAACGTCACACTGTTCAGCTACACCAGGGCTTTTGGCGAAGGACCTAGTCATTTTGAACCATGGTCAAGTGATGAGGAGGACACCTGAGATGGCACCCCCTCTCCTAACTACCACACCAACCGACGAGAGGACGTTTGAGATCTGAAAGATTTAACGTGCATCGCCCTCCTAAACGGCGAATCTTTAGTGGTGCTGAGCTCAAACTAATGACATGCCTGCCATGACCTATACCTTGACCACTGGGCTACCACAGTCCCCGATGTATTGGAGGAGGGGGATAAAAGAGGAACAAAGCAGCAAATCCTCTGAAATACGTAAATCCTTCGCAAACACTGTCAAGTTAATTTTATTGTATTACAAAGCTTTCGGAATGGTTCTATGGATTGAAGTTCACAGGAAACATCGTACTTCGGAAAGACGTATATACACGTCCGGATTAATTAATACATATACTGACCAAGACGTTTATATACGTCGGGGGGACTTAAGAGGTTAAAGTCGTATTGTAGCTTTAGCATCAAAGCACAGTTTTACTGAATTCAATATATTGTTATTGTATGTAGGAAGGGGGCGCGATGGAAATTATGACTGAAAATTGGGTAGCAAGAATCGAAAGTTTGAGAAGCACAGGGTGAAGGTGTTTGACTAAATAAATAAATGTGCTTATGAAAGTCTCTGGTTCTGCTTTCAATGATCGTAAACCAGTGATTCTCAAAGTTTCAATGTTTGCGTCCCAATATTCAATCATACTTTTCATTTCGCCCCCTTCTATACAATAACAATATGTTTAATTCAATATTACTATACTGCAACGATAAAGCTACAATAAGACTTTAAACTATTAAGTGCCACCGGCGTATATAAACGTCTCGATCAGCCAAAGTGTTAATTGCTTTTAGACGTATATATACATCTTTCCGAAGTACGATCTTTTCTGTGCACCGCTATACTTAAGATTATTCCGAAGGCTTTGGAATGCAATTAAAGGACTTTGAAAGCCTTTGTAAAGGATTTGCTTATTTATTCCTTTTCTTCCCCCCCACATACACCAATACATCTCTTACGCGCGCCTGGGACTTAAAATCGGCAGTTAAGGGATTAATTATAAACCGTACAGATTATCAAGAGAAGTAAGTGTTAATTTTTGTATATAATTTTATCCCGTTCTCGACCATGATCACATATATGTGATCCTGTGTTTCTCCCTCCACGGTATCATATATGTGACTGAGCTTTCCCTGTTCGCAAGCCCTTGATCATGACGGTGTGATCAGAGTTAGCAACGTTTTTATATTAATTTTTTTAAGCATTAGATGGGGGTGGTTAAAACCGTTTTTTTTCGAATAACGTTTCGTAAAACTTTGAACTTCAATATGTACTTTCGGTTGCGTGTTTTTTTTAATTAGTTCCGAGATATTTATATATACAAACAACTCTACAAGTTTATTTTTTGAGAGAATCTGACATTTACAGGTTCGTGATCCATTGTTCTATGGATTTCTGTTTATATTTTGAATAAGTTGGTTTAGTCTTCTAATATTTTCCATTCTCGTATGCAAATGTATGGGATTTTTGTCAATTTTTTTGAAAGTGTATGGAAACATTTTCTTTAAAATTCGCAAATGTATGGGATTTTTGTCAATTTTTTTGAAAATGTATGAAAACATTTTCTTTAAAATTCGCAATTGTTTTTTCAAATATAGCGAACATTTTTGTACTCCATTTTCAAATATTATCAATGATAGTAAATTGTAAATTTTAGCGTATTTTTGATTACATTTAAAACTTTATATGAATTTTTAAAGGAAATTAGGCTTAGCAGAGAGAGAGAGGGAAATTCGACTGTGTGGTCCCTAGCGTGCGTATCTTCTCCGCTTCTTTCTTCTTCCACTGGTCCTGAAAGCGTTATATATATATATAAAGTCCACGGCGTTTATTGGTAATTATTAATGTTGTACTTAACTTAATAATTTTTAAATTAGTTAAAAAATACATTGTGAAGTACTGATACATTTATCAGTGTATTATATCAGTGTAAATGCGTATTTTATTTTTTAATATGTCAGAATGTATTTTGTTTGTTCATTTTTAGTAAATTAATAATTTTTCTAAATTATGTTTTGTCTTCTACGTTTCAGTATGCTCGCGTTTCCCTAGTGGAGTTATCGCGCCCATCTAGGGGAAGGGGCGTGCCTCACAGTTTGAGAAACGCTGTCGTACACAATTTGGTGGGCAAGACGGTGAGAGAGCAACTTCAGGTCCAAGCTGCTCATAGAGCTGCGCTATGAGTGTATCACGCGTATTTCCTGATCGACGACTGTTAGAGCTTAAAGTGTTTCAGTAATGTGCGCACTTACCTGAATTCCACATTTGAGCCGTGAGAGATTGAGCGTATTGAACCAGTTCCTTGGCCGTCCCGATCACCCGATTCATCGAGCCCCTATTGCTTTCTATAATAACATATGAAGAATCTTTTTCTTGCGACTCCACTTGACCCTGATGACGATATTATTGCTTGAATGTCCGAAGCTGTTGCACGTGTGCAAGAAATTTCTGGCATCCTAGAACGTGAACGCCAATAGCTTCAATGACGCTGTCAAGCTTGTATTACTACTAGTGGGTGGCCGTGGTAGCCAAGTGGTCAAAGTATCGGATCATGACTGGCTTTGTCACGGGTTCGAGCCCAGTACCACTAAAGACCCACCGAGTAGGGGAGCGATGCACGTTAAATCTGTCGAGAGCTCAAACTTGCAACTGTGGTGTGGTAGTTAGGAGAGGGGGTGCTAGCTCAGGTGTCATCCACATCACTTGACCACGGCTCATAATTACGTGGTCCTTCGTCAAAAACCCTCGTATAGCTGAACAATACGACGTTAATATTCACTCACCCTCTTGCTTCTAATGGACGCAATTTTGAACATTTACTGTAAACATTACACTCGTCAGCGACGTTGTGACGAATCTATACGGAACTTTATCACTAACCTTCTGAGTCGACCTTTTTAGGGAAATTTAATTCCCTACCTATTTCCAATCAACTCCAAAAAGCGGACGGGATTCCTTGTTATATGCACAGATTAGATTCAGTATTTAAGTCAAACGAAATAGTAAAGTTGGAGCAGTAGGAGATAGAGATTGAAACAGAAAGTTATCGTGGATGTAAATTGAAGATTTCTTGTTAGAGATATTTAATCTTAAGGATTGAGATTCCGAGTGGTAAATATTGATTTGTATTTAAAGTCTCATTAAAGTTTTAGGAGTGAGATTAAAGTTAAATGTTCAATAAGAACATTATTAAATATAATTCTGGGATCTCTTATCGTGGTAATTTCTGCGTGATCGTTATTTAATAAATTAATTAATTGGATCATTAATTAATTAAGTTAATTTAAAGGATATTACCTTTAAAACCTCATAATACTAGTTAGATATATTTGTTAATAAGTCTTTGATTCTATTTGGATAAGATAACCAAATAAAGAAAGTTGTTTATAAAAATGGCTACTGGTTCTTACATGACTCCTATTTATTCTCGTTCTCAAAGTGAGGTCCTAGGAGACCTTCACAACGTTTTCAATAAACACTTTGTCTTTTCTTTCGTCTCTTATTTATTTATTTTTTTGTGTGTGTTTGTGCTTCCTTACGTCCATGCATTCCTATATAATAAATGTTTGCTACAATGCCATGTACCTTCCCTTAATGTTTGTACCATGAATTCAGGACCACCCTGTAGATAAAGGAGAAAGGGGACTCATTCCTTCACTTGCTTACTTAGAATTTACAATATTTTTTTAAAAATAAAATCAACAAGTATTAATAAAAAAAATATTTTACGAATATAAATAATATTGACGAAAAACTCGTAGCAGTTTTGTTATACATAGTTGGGTGTACTTGTAAACCAAATTTTATATGTGTATTTGAATTACTGTTGGGGAAGAGTAACAGTTTAAAGTAACTTCATGAATTTTTCCTTAAAAATCAAATGTGATTATATTTTTGTGGTATTTTAAGCCCTTAATTTTTTTTACACAATACATGTACATAGGGAACAATCAAAAAATTTGTGAAAACTATTAATTCAATTTTTTTATGTGTACCATGTCCCTTTAAGGAAAAAGGTAGTGTGTCACATAATTGTTTACTGAAATTAACCAATATTTGTACAATAAGCAGAGATTTTAAAATTCGGATAAAGAAAATAATATCGCATTAAGCTCTACGAATAATTGTTTAAAACACTTTTAATGAAAAATTGTCGCACAGTTTTTGTGCACACAATTCTTCATCTCTATTAAATTTTTCTGCATCCAGTGAAAGGCGTATGCTTCAAAAATGACGAGGAAAAGAAACAGAAGTCAAAATTATAAGCAAGCATAATAATTTTGCAGATATTTTTTTTAATCTCTAAAATAAGTTTAATAATGCCGTTAAATAAATATTATATTTAATATGTCAAATGTTTTCGCGTGTAAAAGCAAACATCGGTAATGAAAGGAATTATCCTAGAACTCTTATTACGAAAACAATTATCAACGATGACTATGTGTATGATGATTTATTTCTAAAACATTCACAGTTTGATATCGAAACACTTTTTTCATGTTTTTCCCTAAGCTGCTTCCTGTAGAAATGGAAAATCTAAGTTACAGAATTTTTCAAATTTATAGTTTCAACAATTGCTTTAATTTTTCATTTATTCAATTCTTACTATTAGTTCACCTTCTCCCTATATATATTTATTTTACATATATCTTGTTCTAATTATCAATCACTAATAAAATACTTTTTATTCTCAAGTTCAAATACATTTTTTAAAACTTTTAATGGATGACATTTCAAGTTAAATTTTTTTTTCAAATATTAATTCATTAATTAAATTTAATCAATTATTTATAATTTAAAAAGAGATATATTTCTCAGTCAATATTATTCCTCTAGATGGCAGCACCATCGGATACAAACGCTTTTGTTGAATTTCTGATGAAGATTTAACTTTACCTAAATAAAATCATATGCTAGTTAGATATCAGCATTCTTTTTAGACTGGTTTTAAGATATATTCTTACCTTTTTTCATTTTTTATTAAAAATGAAATTACAAATTAAATGTGATTAAAAAGTTTAAATGTTAATTTAAAAGGTGTTTTTTGCCATTTAATATTGTGATTCTGCCATATTTATGTACATATTTACATTAATTGTAATTATTTAATAAAAATTACCTAAATTATAATTTTTCTTTCTTGACTTCAGTAAGAATTTATTTTTTTAAAAACAATTATATTGCTTGTTTATGAGTTATTTTTAAATATCATATTCAAAGAATCTTTTTCAGAATGGTAAACATTCAGATTTGAAACACATACAACAAGCCAAAAAGATATTTTTTTTAAAAAAATTAATGCTCTTTGTATTTTTGTAAATGTGTGAGAGGCTTGGACCTCTCTCTCGGGCACCTAGATGTGTGGGGGAAGGGAAGAAACACTCGACATGATCCAATTAATATATTTATTTTAACACAAAGAACAGGCACAATTTCAACTAATAATAGTAAGAGAATGTCTCAATGGTAACCGTGAAAGTGGAATAACGACGTTAAAATGTGCATGATTAGAAGACTATCAAACTTGATCCTTACCTTAATAAAGGATCAAACTTATTTAAACTAATACCAAAACGATCCTAGTTAACTATCGTTACTTTAAAGTTTCCTTCTAATAAGAATCAAGTAACTACAATTCTATTATTATACCTGCAGTAGCAATCTCACTTGACTCGAGTATATCTTCTCTCCTATTCTCTCTACAAGCTAGAAAACCTCACCTATTTATAGTAAGTTAATTTAAATATCACGATTCTCTTCTTCCGAAGGGTTGGTTGTGAATAACGCGAATGGATAGCCGAAAGATTTCTCAAGGGGATTAATTGGAAAAACGCGTATAGATCCATCGCAAATGGTCCTATTGTGTGGTGTGGAATCTCAGAGAGGGGGTGCCAGGTCAGGTATCGTCTCGTTACATGTCTATGATTCAAAATTACGAGGTTCGTCACCAATATGCTTCGTGTTACTTTAGAATGCGATGTTAATAAATACAAACTCACACAAACCCAATTGTCTACGAAAGCATTCTTTAACCCGTTAACGAGAATGATAACATATATGTGATTACTTCAGGGAACACGAAATAATTTGTGAGATTGCGTTTTGTCGGTTCGGATGTCTGTGATTTTACCGGTGTGATCCTATTTTGGGATTTATGGAATTCGGAATGATAATAAACTTTTAATTTTTTTCAGTGTATTTTATTACAGTAATTATTTTATATGAATTTTTTTAAATGCAGTTAAGCTTAACAGGGATAATCACTTCATCCTGAACGGGTTGAAATAAACACTTATCTAAACTTCCAACTGGTAGAATTTTATAATCTATGGAATACTTTTAAATCAAAATTGATGATTCTATTATGAGAGATTAAGAAAAACATTGAATCAAATGAGGAAAGTAACTATTATTTTGTGAAGGTAACTATCTTTTACTATTTTCCTCTCTTCTGAAAACAGATTTCTCCTTTTCTTAAATTTCATTTCAACTGTGCGCTGTTGTTTAAGGTCTTTATTTTAAAGAACTCTATTCTTCATAAAGAAACTTTTCTGTTTTCATACAAAAGGAACTTCTTAAACAAAAAAAAATACATCAAGGACTTCTGTGTTTCAATTAATTTTGGATTATCTTGATGCAATCGTATTTGATAGCGTGAAGGAAATACGGATTACAGAAAAAAAGAAGACAGTTTTCGAATAGTAACGTAGGGGAATCTGGAACTTTGAAATAAAAGATTTTCGCTTTGATCGTTTGAATTAATTATCTCAGTGTTCGTTAAGTTTCGAGAAAGATGTCCTTTTCGGAGGAGATTTTTAAGTGAAATGTTTGGAAATTGTAACATGGCTCCTCATTTGAATAATGGTCTTTTTTATTCGTTTTTCAAGTACTTGAAACGAACACGTCATAAGATAGCTTGTTCTCGAAATCATAATGAGACTTTTTTTTGAAGAAAACTTTTATTTTGACATTTCCTACAAAGCTTTCAAATAATTCATATAAAAAAATAACCGTCGAAATGTTAAAGAAGTCATAATCAAACATGTTATTTGCAACCTTCTCTTGATTCATTAATTGGGTAAGGGAGATGTTGTTCATTAACGTTGCAGTATAAAGCAACACGATTTCTATTGGCAGAATGTCTAAAGGAACCGCGAGCTCACCCGAAGAAGGTTTAGAGTAAAGGTGAGCATTAAGTCGATCACAATCGCCAAACATTTTGGGGGGACCTATTTCACGTAAGATCTAAGACTCGAGAACTAAAAGATATATATTTATGGGACACCGACGCCAGCTAGACTGGAGTATGGGTTCTTTACAATGCTTGTGACTATGTGTAGACTAGGGATCATCAACCCGTGGCCTGTGAATGGCCCATTGAAGGCAATTTGGCGTCCATTCAGTTGAATTTGAGGCAATTTTTAAAACAATGGCCTTGTCTGCTTTTGTCGTAAGAAACTCTATTGATTCTGCTATTCTTGTCATTTAAAACATACCACTGATGTGCTTGATAACCATTTGAGATAAAATTTTCTGAAATTGACGAATTTTTCAAAGTATTCTCTGTATCGTAAATATAAAGAATCTGACTAAGCATACAATCTCAGAAAATATCGTAAATTGGTGGACACTTACCTTTAACGGGTTTGTAAACCATTTTGATTCAACTTCCATTTAACTTTTTTGAAACTTGTATAAATTTCCTGACTGCAGTATTTTTTTGGCAGTCGTGTGGCCCGCAGATCAATGCTAATTTATTGATTGTGGTCCCCTGATTATTCTAAATTTATTAATTTAGCCCTCAAACGTGAAAGGTTGAAGATCCCTAAGTGTAGACGACACATGTACCCTTATTGGAACGCCCAATGATGCTCAACACATTCTCTGCTACTATGGGGAGAAATATGATCACCGCGATACCAGCCATAGAAATGGGCTTTTCCCCCATACACCGACCAAAGGGGTTGATCTTCTCTTCCAGTGATAACACGGGGTTAGCTACTGAAACATTACCAGAGGTATTCGACTTTGGTGTGGACAGTATGCAGCCTTCGTCTTCTACTAAGACTAGAACTATGAGAACTAACTTTAAAGGAAAATGATTTATTTTAAGGCTACACGGTACCCTTTTTTCAAAAAATTTTTTGGAGAGAGTTACAGTAAAAATAATTGATGTTTTATGTTTATATTATATTATTAAACTGATTCTGTAAGCAAAAGGTCAGTTTGACCAGCCATTATTTTACAATTTTAAAAAATTAGGAATTTTTGAAGTTTTTTCAAACTCTTATAAAATACTGAATTTTTAAAATTTTTTAGTAATTTTAAGTTATTTATGATTCTTAGATTACTACAAACAATATTTAGTATGGATTTGAAAATCTATTCCCTTGTTGATTTTTAATAATTTTTTTTTCTAGAAAAATCTGGAAAAAACACGAAAATTTTTAAATATCAACTTTAGCATTTTTTAGAAAAATAACTAGAGTTCTCAGCCCTAAATCCATACTAATTTTTATAGAACATACATTTGGGAGTATATACAAAAAAAATTCAAGGCTCTATCTTGAACAGGAAAAAAGCCTTAGGGATTAGAAACACTTTTACCTTCAAAATTAAAAGTCTGAGAAAAACGCATTTAAAGTTTGTAAATTCATAAAACAAAAACTTATAATGCCCGTAACACTCTAACTTTTTAAATATGTTTTTTTTCCAATGTATGTTCTACATTAAAACACTATTTTTATTAAATATGACTGAAAATTATATTTTTAATTCAAAATATATGTTTGCATAATATATTGATAGCATTTGTTAAGACGTCAGTTTATTCAGCTTTATCTTAACCTAATATTTCACAAAAGTTTTGAAACACGAAGCACTTATGTACAAAATAATAATGATACGAACTTAAGCTAAAAATAGCCAGGTTTGCTCATAAAATTTAATTTTTTTCAGTTTTAAATTTGGGCAGTTTATAGGATGTTTTAGCTCTTGTCGTACGACTTTATAATACTAAAATATAGTACTACAATATGTTTAGTATAATGAAGTTTGGTATATATACATCAAGGAAATATTCAATTATATCTGCAGCATTTGAATTCAGAATACTTGTATTTGGAAGTCTAAGGGCAGAATCAGCTGAGGACTGAATTTAGATACATCATTTTCAGTAGTACTCCATCTCTTCGAAATATTGTTTCTCACTGAAACCCAGAACGCATTTGCCATGGCATTTTCTCTACAGGAAAAAATTAATGATAACGCTTTAAGTTATATAAACTATTTTTAAAGCAAAAATTGGCCATGAAATTAATCTTTATTAATTAATTATGAGAATTCAAAAAATTCAAAACATAATTAAGCAGAAATTATTTTAGTAATGAAAATTGGAATTAAAAACATTTCAAACTAAAAGCTCAAAAATATTTTTAATTAATTCAACTTAAGTGTGAAAAAATGCTTTAAAAGGAAACCGAAACCAAAACCATAGCTCATAAAGCTTCAATTATCTTAAAAACTGATTTGCTAACAGATCTGAAATTTCGTGGCAAGCATCTCAATGATATGGGCCACCAAAACATGCAAAAAAAAATTTTTTTTCGGTAAAAATGAAATTTTTAGGGTACTGGGTAGTCTTAATGTATTTTGAATTGTTTGATAATAAATGAATCATATAATATCATTAAATTTGTGGGTATAATTATTATGCTTGTATCTTGCGTTTTGCTTAAAACGTGATTTAAAATGAGTAAGTTCTTTTTTATTGTAGTTATGTAAGTAAGTACATATTTTGTATTTATTATTGGCCTAATATAAATATTCTTCATCTCATTTTAGCTCACCACATCTCCGCCATTGGGTGGACTGCAACAGTTTGAACAAATTAGAAGTAAACCGTACTATGTAAAATTATGCCCACCCCTGGTTTAGAGTTATAAACCGATCCCTAGTTAAACAACCACGTCCAGTCTTTATTGGAAAAAAAATCAATTTTTGCATTTTAAACAACAGAAGACAATAAAATAATATAACACAAATTTAAAAGTTGCTGCACACCACACATACGATATACATACGCATGCGTATACTTAATACAAATATACGAAGCAAACATAATAATGACATTAATAAAAGAAAACATAAATAGTAAGAGAGAAAAGGAAGAACGAATATAAATTATTCCAGTACTTTTACAAATACATAAAAAAGAATAAAACTATCCAATACAAATGCACAGTACAGAACTCCCCCAAAAATAAAACAGAGAAAAATAATTAAAAAAAAAGTTTCTTTCGATTCTCATGTTTTCAGTTGACGCTGTCACTTCTTGTTGATACTTTTTCTCCCCTTAATTTGTCTTTCAGTCTAAACAAAAAAAAAATGGTTCAGTATCGGAAGGAGGATTGCTCCTATAAGAACCCCTCCCCCATTTTTTTAAAAGAAACATGAAGGAAGAACTCAATAGAGCAGCGTTTCTCAAACTGTGGGGCGCGCCCCCTTTGGGGGCGCGATAACTCTACAAGGGCGCGCGCGAGCATTTTGAAAAGTCGAAAAACAAGATTATTTAAAAAAATTATTAATTTACTGAAAGTAAACAAACAAAATATACTTTCTGATATAATAAAAATATATAATACACTTATAAATGTATCAGTACTGTACAATGCATATTTTATTATTAATTTAACAATACTAAGTTAAGAACCAGTTTGATAATTATCAGTGACCCCACGGGCATATATTATCACTTATCTTGATAATTCGTACGGTTTATAAATAATTCCTTAACTGCCGATTAAAAGTTACGCGATTCGCTCCCCACCGCTTACCACGTAGACGAGCGTATTTTGATGTTTTTTGAAGGGGAGAAAAGAAATGAAAAAGCAAATACTCTGAAATAAATAAATTCTTCGCAAACATTATGAAGGCTCTTTTATAGCATTCCAAAGCCTTCGGAATAATTTTATGGATATCACTGCACAGAAAAGATCGTACTTCGGAAAGACGTATTTTAGGTCCAGAAAATTAATGCTTTGGCTGAGTGAGACGTTTTTATACGCCGGTGGCACATAAGAAGTTAAAGGCGAATTGTAGCTTTAGTGTAAGAGTATAGTATTATTGAATTCAATACATTGTTATTGTATGGAGGGGGGGGGCGATGAAAAGAAGGATTGAATAGTGGGTCGCGTATATTGAATGTTTGAGAAGCACTGCAATAGAGTGAAATAAAGAGAGAGGAAATGGAAGGAAAAGAAGGGAAGAAAATTCAACAGACCTCACAAATTTTGAAATATATTTAAATAAAGAGGATGATATCTGAGCTCGCATTCCACTCTACTAACTTCCACACCACACCAACACGAGAATATTCAGCCACGGCAGATTTAACAGGGATCCAGTCCTCCTTAGTGGCCTTTAATCCTCGAAGCCTCTACTGGACATTGCCGACCATGAGTTTGCAACTATGTGAACTAGGTCATAGGATCCACCGCGAGGGAGGGGGAGGGGATGTAATAAATATGGGAGTGAAAAAAGTTAATACAAATCTTAACAATAGTTCTCTCATGTGATACAAAACTTGAATTGTAATAAATTTATACCTCAGTTCAACTAAAGTTTGAAACTGCCTCGATAAGTTATAGCTGTCCAATTATTTACGAAAGAAAAAAAACTTCAGTGACTCCCATCGGAGAACACAATATATCGACACTGGCTTCTCGAATGAGCTTTAGTTTGACACCACTTAAGTCGTGCAATGATTCTGAATTAGTATGAACGCTCTAGGAAGTCTGGCTTGGATCTGTCCCTGAAAAAATGATTTACAGTTAAGGGGACATGGTACGATTTACACAAACATTTTTAATTTAAGGAATTTCAAATTTTTTTTTTGGTGTTCTCCTATGCGTATATGCAATGTAAAACTGTTTTTTAAGCTCAAAAAAACTTTTTTTTTTTGAAAAAAATTTGATAAAGGATCTTTCTGTCATTTTTATATTTTTTAGTATATTTTAAGGATAAAAATTAAAATTTGTAAAAGAAAAACAATTATTATTAAAAATGGGAAAACACTAGTAAAAATGTACGAAAAATTAAATAAACAGGGGCCCGCTCTGTACAAAGATTTTACAAATGAACAAATTCTCAATTTTTCAAATTTGATGTGTTACTTTCTTATTCCTGTTTGATAACCACGATAAGAGATATTTTAATTTTTATAAAAACTAGAGCATTTTATCTAATCATTATACGAAATTGCTTTAAAAAACATTGACTATATTCACATAAAGAATAAATTTTGAAATCAAACATTTTTAAAAAATCAAAACACTAATGTTTGAACATAAGCAAAAATTTCAGCCAATTATTTTTAAAACATTTTGCATCGCGGTCCCCGTTTGAGTTTTCGAAAAAAAAATACATTTCAAAGCATTTTAAAGTTTGACATCTTGTGTAAAGTTATGGCATTAAAAAACGCTTGTAGTTTTTGTTCTAATGGAGGGAAAATAAAATACTTTATATTGTTATTATTAATAAAACGTTTAAATAAAATTATAAAAAATTTGCCAATTTTTGAAAAATATCATGGTTTTAGGATAGTCGGATACCTTAAGCTCAAAAATTTATATAAAGCTAGTCATTTAATTTTTTAAGGATAAAACTTAAAATTTGTGAAGTGATTTTAAAATGCTATATAAAACTAATTTAGTACAAAGAAATTCGATTTGATTTTTGACCGATTGCCTTTCTAAATAACAAAAATTGGTATGGGTTTTGCGATAACATGATTGGTATTTGTACAATACTTCATTTTATGAATGTTTATTGAAAATTGAATTATTTTTTAAAAAATAAGTAATACTTTGAATCAAAAATGCATACCAACTTTTTTTGCATGTACTATTAGCAATTGGTCAAAAAAAAATTCAAAGCATTATAGGAACAATAGAAAAAAAGGCTTAACATCTTAAATGAAGACAAAATAGTTATTTTATCTATCTGAGATAAGGAAGTTTAAAGTTTTAATTTGCCATAGGGATGTGAATAAAAAAGAACGTAAAAGCTATCATAAATCTGCTTTTTTTTATAAGTTTGGAGCTTTCAAAATTTTTTGAGGTTATAGAAAAGTATATAAAACTAATTTCGACTAAAAAAAATTCAATTTGTTTTTTTGACCGATTTTTGTCAATTAAATCGTACTGTGTCCTCATAAATGTGACACTCTGTTGTTTACAAAAGTTCTAATATTTGCCGTAAATTCAGTACGTCCTGTCATTATCATACTGTGGAATACTGCAGTCATCTCTTTCAGTAGCTAGATCCAGTTTTCTTAATGCAATAGCTTCCACTGCTGTCAACATTCATGTTAGGTGGATATATCTATGTAAAATATTTCTACAATATTGTTCGAAAGAAAATAATCCACCTTCCTTACACTGTTTCATTCAAACTCAGTAAGCTGTTGATACTGGCTTATTCGTCTCGTGAAAGGCAACTAACTATACTGAAAGAAGAAGATAGAAAATACTCTTGAAATTCACGACTGATATTTAAAGTTAATCCGCAGCCAATTAGAAATAAAAGAAAATGTTTAAGGTATCCGACTACGTTCGGAACCGTGATTTTTCAAAAAGGAATAAATGGATAATCTTCTTGATATTTAGTGTCACTTAGATGAGAAAATATGCACAAAATTGTTTTAAGGACATTTTGGCAAAAAAAAAAATATTTAAATACAATATTTTGGCAAAAAATTAACTTAGAATAATCTTATTCCAAATGTTCTCCTTTTGTGAAAAATGGTTCTATTATAATGATATTTTGCATGTATATAGCGCAGACTACTCTACACAGGCTCAAATAGAATTTTTGAAATATATAACTTAGAAGTGGGTTTATTCGTATTTCATGACAACAGAGAGGAGCAATTTTAAGAAAAAAACTCCAATAATTATTTCAATGTGTGGTAACTCTGAAAATAATGTGAATTTTTCAAAAATTCTAGTTGAGCCTTTATAGAAAGGTCTCAGCTATATACGGGCAAAATATTATTATAATAGAACCATTTTTCACAAAAGGAGAATATTTGGAAAAAAGATTATTCTAAGTTAATTTTTTGCCAAAATATATTATTTAGATACATATTTTTGTTAAAATGTCTTTGAAACAATTTTATGCATATATTCTGATCTGAGTGACACTAAATATCATGAAAATTATCCATTTATGCGCCTTTTTAAAATCACGGTTCCGAACGTAGTCGGATACCTTAAAGCAAATGTGCTTTGTATGTCCATAGTGGAACAACAAACAGTATTTCAACCATTTTTCTATTATTTGTAAAGTCCGGTTTCGGCCTCCAAACCTGATTTTGCATGGTGGCCCTAACATTCTCCGTTACACCCCTGCAGGGTTCTATTCTTTTAACACGAAATACGACAACGTCATTTTTCAGTTGTTCAAAAATGCCTCTCCCAAATTTTATTTATTTAGTACAGGACTTTTTTAGGGTTAGTATTTTATTCTCTATCAATGTATATATATATATATATATACATGTATGAAAATTTATAAATGCAACAATATACAACTAATAAATGCATTACGTATCAATGAAGAATCGATCAGACGTGTTGACAGAAATGCTTTTAAATTATCAATTTATGAATCAAATTTTGCCTGAAAAAACTATCACAATGAAAATCTTATACAAAATAAATAAATAAGCACACATTAAAATACAGAGTTTTTTTAAAAAAAGAATAAGCTGTTGTGCACATTGAAATATTTTCAACTCTGTCATCTTTTCAAGTGGACACGTAAAGTTTTAAGGAATTCGACTACGTTTGAAACCGTGATTTTAAAAAAGTGCATAAATGGATAATTTTCATGATATTTAGTGTCACTTAGATTGGAATACATGTATAAAATTGTTTCAAGAACATTTTGACAAAAAAAATTATTGAGTACAATATTTCGGCAAAAAATTAATTTTTTTCCAAATGTTCTCCTTTTGTGAAAAATGCTTCTATTATAATAATATTTTGCCTGTAGATAGCTCAGACCTCTCTACAGAGGCTCATCTATGATTTTTGAAAAATTCACATTGTTTTCAGAGTTACAACCCATTGAAATAATTATCGGCGTTTTTTTTCTTAAAAATTTCCCCCTCTGTTGTCGTAACACATGGATAAACCCTCTTGTAATTTATATATTTCAAGCATTCTAGTTGAGCCTCTGTACAGAGGGCTGAGCTATATACATGCAAAATATTATTATAATAGAAGCTTTTTTTCACAAAAGGATAATATTTTGAAAATGGGTCATTCTATGTTCATTTTTTGTCAAAATACTGTACTTAAATAATTTTTTTTGTAATACTATTCTTAAAACAATTTTATATACCTTATCTAATATAAACGACACTAAATATTATAAATATCCTTTTTCCCGCTTTAGCAAAATCGCGGCTTAGAACGTCGTCAAATACATCTAAGTAAAGAAACGGGCTCTTTAAACTGCGAGTTTTTTCCTTCATAATGACCTTCACGGAAAGAAATAATTTTACAGTAGGTTCTTTAGGTTACAGAACCTTGTCATTTCTTAAAAGAAAATTGAGGGGCCCAACTTCACACTAGATGTTTAAAGTTAAAAAAAAGCTACAGGCTCAGCTGATGAATGGGGAAGAATGTACTGAGACGTAAAATAATATTCGTTGTTAAAAAGGGAGTTTTCCCTTGTGTTTTCTAAAACTGTTCAATCAAGAAAAAAACGATGATAAAATGAAAAAAAGTTCTCAACTGAAAATTTTTGATGGATGATAAAATAAGACATTTTAATAGTTGAAGGAAAAAAAATATATTTTTATATACATCCATATTTTTCAAATGCTATTAAATAAAGCTAGGAAAAAGGTAGGTGTTGCCAAATGCTTATTCATTAAAACACATATAAGTATTGTGTTTTAAAGCTACTTTCAAGACAAATCTGATATTTGGTTTATGAATGATATTGCTGTGTGTTTTCCTTCCAAGTTTTGCGGATTTAGTTAGCTGCAATAGCCTATCGCAGAGTTTTAACTATGGGGAGCGCCCCTTAGCGGACCGTGATAATCCTGCGAGGGTGGCGGGAGCGTTTTAAAAAGTCGAAAGCAAAAGATTATTTTAAAATTATTTGTTTACTAAAAGTAAAAAAACAAAATACATTCTGACATAATACAAAATAAAATACACATTTACACTGATACAATACACTTATAAATGTATCAATACTGCACAAAGTATTTTATAATTAATTTAACAATACAAAGTTAAGAATAAGTTGTAAGCGATTACCCTCTGAAGTCGCTTCCTCATTGTCCTGTCTGACTAAACCTATGGAAGGGAACGTAGCATGACCAAAATTCTCCGTGATAAATCTAATTTTTTATTATTCAATTGTAATATTCCACAACAAAGTAATCTACAAAAGGAAGCTCCAGGAGTGATATAAAGAAAGCAACCACCATAAGTTAATAAGTGCACGCAATCATATTAGTTTAGCTTTAATCAATCCTAACCTATTAATTCTTGATCCACTAATTTAGTCTAGTAGCCAAAATCCATCCTTTAGTAGAGATGCGTAATTCTAATTCTTACCATAGTAACACTGCATTAAGATGCTCCGCTTCTTCTGACCTACCATTATTAAACTCTAACTTTATGTACTCCAGCGATTCTCAAACTGTGGGGCGCCCCCCCCCTTGAGGGGTGCGACAACTTCACGAGGGGGGCGCGAGCATATTGAAAAGTCGAAAACTGAAGATTATTTGAAAAAAAATTAATTTACGGAAAGTAAACAAACAAAATACATAAAAAAAAAATAAAATACACATTTACACTTATAAATGTATCAGTGCTACACTATGTATTTTATAACAATACTTAGTTAAGAACTATCAAAGACCCCATGGGATTGTCATGTATAAAATTATATACAAAAAGTATATATATATACATGTATTATCTTAATAATTTGTACGATTTATAATAAATCCGGTAACTGCTAAATAAAAGTTAGCTATTAGCGTTCCAATGCCAACCGTTTTCCACCCGTTTTCGCGAGTGTAAGATATTTTGGGGAGGGGGAGAAATAAAGAAGTAAATAATCTGAAATAAGTAAATCCCCTTCTCAAACATTGTCAATGCCCTTTTTTGCATTCCAAAACTTTATGGATAGCAGTGCAATGAAATGCTCGTACTAGGGAAAAACGTACATATACGTCAAGGGAAATTAATGCTTTGACTGAGAGAGACGTTTATATACGCCGGTCTCACAAAAGAGGCTAAAGTCGTATTGTATTTTCAGCATCAAAGTATAATATTATTGATTTCAATACATTGTTATTGCATGAGGGGGGCGCGATGAAAATAATGATTGAATAGCGGGTCGCGAATATTGAAACTTTGAGAAGCACTGATGTACTCTAACTAATTTGCATCTCAGGGTTTCTTCTTGAGAAGGATGGCTGTAAAATAAACGCGAATGCTAGCCCAAGGATTCTCCAAGAGGATTAGTTGGAGAAGGTCGCTTAAGGACAATATTTTAACAATTACCAGTGAGCCCATGTGCTTCACATGTATAACATTATATACAAAAAAATAAATACTGATCTTGATAACTTGTACGGTTTATAAATAATCCCTTAACTGCAGATTAAAAGTTACGCAGTTCACTCCCCAATGCCTCCCTTCTCCCCGTAGGCACGCGTATGGGATATATTAGAAGGGACAAGGGAGAAAAAAAAATAGAACAACAATTCTCTGATATAAGTAAACTCTTCGCAAACACTGTCAACTTCCTTTTATTGCATTGCAAATCCTTAAGAACAATTTTATGGATAGCAATATCTGAAAAGATCACACTTTAGATATACGTCCGGGACATTTAACGCATTGGTTGAGTATATACGCTGGTGGTACTTTAGAGGTTAAATTCGTATTGTAGTTTTAGCTTCAAAATGTACTATTATTGAATTCAATGCATTATTGATTTTATGAAGGGGGATCGATGACAATTATGATTGAATGTTGCGTCACCAATATTAAAAGTTTGAGAAGTATTGGTCTATTGGTTTTGGTCATGGATTCATGACTAAAAAAGTGCAAACCCTAGCATCACAGAGGACTTTGTGGCCACGGGTAGCCTAGCGGTCAAAGAATCGAACTTGGGACAAGCGTGTCATGAGCTCGAGCCTAGCATGGCTGTGGGTCGACCGTGCAGTGGGGGCCGATGCACGCTAAAAATGTCGAGGTCTAAATGTTCTCCCGCTCTGTGTGCTGTGGAAGCTTGAAGAGGGCGAGGAGCGCAGCTCAGATGTCGTTCTTGTCACTTGACCATGGGTCAAAATTACGAGGTCCATCACCAATAGACATTGTGCAATATTGTAGTGCAACGTAAATATAACTATCTCTCGCTACTGGTGACTCTCAACGTAGAATTGCTGTTGCATGTTGGATCTGTCGAGGCTTGAGGTCGTTCTTTTGGCAGGATGTAGTGGTTCGAGGAGTGGGAACCAGTTTGAGTGTCGACCTTGGAAATTGAAGATGGCTCAAAATTACGAATTATGGTCTGTGATAGCCATCGTGTTGCTTTATATTGCGACATTTATGAAACACTTACCAATTACAAGCTTCGTAGAGTTCTAATTTTTCATCTTGTCACGACTCGTTGGGCGTGGTTGAGACAGGGTTTGAGTAAGAAGCAGACATTATTTAAAGTTAGTTAATTTGTTTTCAGCCTGAAGCACTTATAAGAATTTCTGAGAATGCACTCTGATAACTAAACCCAAGGAGCAATAAAACTTATTAATCCTATTAGATATATAGAAGCACTTATCTTAATTATTCTCTTGGACTCTCCAGTTTCCAACTTGATAATTCGTCCGCCCTAATGTGGGCGTCGTCTATCGTTCTACGAATCCTTCCCTTAGGATAAACCATTGAGAAGTGCAACCACCTGTCGCTCACGCTATGATTTCCGCTTAGGATCAACTCTCAACCATTTTGTCGCCTACTGAACGATTGACCTTTAAAAAGAAGTTTGCACTTGTTTAAAATCAAGTTCTCTCAACAGAAAACGTTTTTCAGCTAAAATCACAGCTAAAAAAATGTTTTCCCCAAGAGAATTAGTAGAAGCCCGAATAGAACCTGTTTCAAAATTAGAAAGTTTTTTTGAATTTAAACTTCTTTGGGCTCGAGAGTGTATAAGGAATTTACCCAGTTTTGAGTTAGGGTGAAAAAGCGAACGGAAGTAGTCTATCCGAAACGTCGCCTTGGTGAGGAGATAGCAAGTGGGAGGAAAAGGAGGAAGCGGGGACATCACGTGACTTGCGTCATATCCGTCAAAAGGTTGCATGATTGCCTACCTCTTCAATTGGTCAACTTGCCCACCTTCCGATTGGGGTTTTTCCCCCCAGGTTCAGGAACATGTGTCAACGGTTGTATGAGTTGCAGTGTGTGCATTACGGTGTAGACAAAATAGCTCGCAGCAAAAGTGTGCCTTTTTGAAATATTTTCTTAGATTGTTAGATACATGGCAATGTGGTCGGCGGTTAATTTTTTTTTTAATTTTCATTTGCATTGAATTAATATTAATTTCAGTCAGAATGCCTAAATCAAATGCACAAAGAGGAAATGCTTCTGCAAAATCTCCATCAGAGCACATGAGAGAACATCTAGCACAGAAAAAAATATTGCAAAATACTCTCTTAATGCCAAGTTTAAGAGATGGAAATATTATTTAGATTCTTCTAATGATGTGTCATATATTAATACGGGCTCTGTGAACCACCCTGTGTCATCAACTACAAAGCCCTCAACAAATCTAGTGCGTGTTGGAATTGATGCAAGTGAATCGATAATGAATTCTGTCTTACGTTACAATGACTATGATTCCCATAAAGAAGCGATTCGTTGATAATCCTTTCGGTCACGGGTGTTCGATTTGTGATAGATTATTGTTAAGAGATGATTTTAGAACGCCTGTTGCTAAGTACAAAATATTTTACCGGGAGTTAATTTAGAAGACATTAAAGCATGCTAAAATTGCCGACAAAGTTTAAGTAGGAAAAGTATACCAAATGTATCAAAATATAATAATTTTGTATACCCAGAAATTCCAGAACATCTTCCTACTTTTGATTTGGTGTCAAAAGGACTCATTTCGCCACGAATACATTTCATGCAAATTCGGCGATGGAGACATGTACACGATCAATTTAGAATATTAGGATAAATAATCAATGTTCTAACGTCGCCAAAGAGGTTTCACCTTCATCGCGTGGCGTTCCACGCACCATTGTTTTTTAAATGAATCATTTCATGATGCAATCATGAGTTTGCGTACTGATTGCTTTTATAAATGATTTATACATAGGTTCTTTTAATTTATATTAAACCAACAAGGCAGAATCGAACAATTTTGTTGATATAATTCCTTATATTAATTTATAACTCAATTATTTAGAGAAAGTTTGATAAAACAAGCATAGTGCGTAACTAAAATATTTTTGCTAAGTGTCATTTTTTAGATAATAATAATGTAAATATATCTTGATTTCTAATAATTATACTTAACTAACAAAAAAAATCCTTACTTTTTTCATTTTCCCTATTCTCCTATTACTGCATATTCATTTGTTTTCCTGAAATATGTATGCACATGGAAAAGACTCATCACGATATCTTCGGAATTATTGGAACTGCAAACTTGAAATTTAGTTTAGTTGATATGCTCTAAGAACGGTTTTACGAAAATCGACTTAAAAGAGTTTTTAGGTTGTTACGGTGACATAATAGTAAAATTATATTCTGTTTTTGAACTATTTGACTAGTGTAATTTAACTCTTTATCTATTGCATTACAACTTACAGTAGTCTTTAGTTTTTTTCATGCAATATTTTTTGAGTCACTACATTGAAAATTAAGGGATAAACATAAACATAATACTCAACTTTGAGAAATTTAATCCATTAAAGCTAATTAATTAGTTAAAGATATTTAACTGTAAAATTAATTATACACACACTGTTCACTTAAAAAAAATAGTCAAATCCTTTTCTAAGATATCCATTAACATACAAAAAATAAGACATTTATCTTTTGAAATTGACTATTTTTTCGGAACAAAAATGACAATCTTCAATAAACCGCTGGAAATGCCGTCATCAAAAAGCGCAATTTCTGCTATAAAACTATTTGCCTTCCCCTCTGAAATACTAATCATGGAATCCGTGCTGCCATATATCTTGCAAGAGTTGATTGAAAAGAATATTCCTGCTAAGTATAGTCAGATTATTCTTAAAAATGGTTATTCTATGTAATTTTAAAATGAGTGGTACTTATAAGTACCGTTGGTAGATAAAGGGTTAAGTTTGGCATGTGTGTGTTTATTTTTTCTTACAGATCCCCAGCCAAGGTGGTTACGAGGGCTTAATATATAATAAAACCTTTATAATGAAATCTTTTTTGAACCATTTAGACTTTCAGATTTCAAATTCTGTAAGCATATTTACTTTGCTGATAAGGTATTTGCAAACAATGGATTTTGCACTAATGAACTACCAAATAGGGTTGCAGGGAAAACGATTTTTGAATAGATCCGCTGAGTAGAGGATTTTTGGATAGAGTTTAAGGAGGAGTGTTATAGATAAAATTTCCATACTTTGGGCTATTACACTTAAGACTTAAAATTCTACAGGCATGATTTTTTTGTACAGTAGGCATCCACTGAGAATAGAGTTTAAAGAAATGAAATATGAGGGGGCGGGGGCTGCAGGGGTGTAAATGATAAATATTGTTACGAATTTTGTGTAAAATTGTGTAAATAATTTGTATTTGGTTGTGTAATGCCTTTATCGCAGCGTTTCTCAAACTGTGAGGGGCATGATAACTTTACGAGGAGTCGCGAGCATATCGAAAAGTCGAAAACAAAAGGTTATTTAAAAAAATTATTAATTTACTGAAAGTAAATAAACAAAATACTTTTTGAAAAAAAAATATAAAATACACATTTACACTTATATAATACACTTATAAATGTATTAGTACTGTACGATGTATATTTTATTATTAATTTAACAATACTAAGTTAATAACAAGTTTGATAATTATCAGTGACCCCGTGGACTTGCATTAACGCTTATCTTGATAATTTGTACGGTTTATAATTAATTCCTTAACTGCCGATTAAAAGTTACGTGATTCGCTCCTCAATGCCACAGTTTTCCACGAAGACGAGCGTATTTTTATGTTTTTTTAGGGGGAGGAGGACACACTGTCAATGTCCTTTTATTGCATTCCAAAGCCTTCGGAATAATTTTATGTGGATAGCACTGCACTGAAAAGATCGTACTTAGGAAAGACGTATATATACGTCCAAAAATTAATGTTTTGGTTGAGAGAGACGTTTATATACGTTGGTGGCACATAAAAGGCTAGTCGCATTGTAGCTTTAGTGTCAAGGTATAGAAATATTGAATTCAATACATTGTTATTGCATGGAGGGGGTGCAATGAAAATTATGATTGAATAGTGGGTCGCGTATATTGAAATTTTGAGAAGCACTGCTTTATCGTACTCTAAATTGGCTTTAATTTACGTTAAAATTGTAATATTCGCAAGTAACGTCATCCCTTACGTTAAAATGGTGATTCAATGGGAACTTGGCGAAGTCTTGGCGATAGAGCCAAGTTGGCGTCATTTTTGAGGATCAAGTTGGTGACTTTGGAGACCATTTTTGGAGAGTTTGTCTTAGAAGTTAAATTTATGTTATTTTTAAATCAAAAAACGAGGGTGACAAGAATAATTTTCAGTGCAATCAAAAGCTTAATGTTATGACTTAGATACCAATTACCTAAAACAATTGTGTATACATGTGTGGTTATCCAGCGTAGCCGACGGGCAACAGCTAGTAAGACAAAGTAATACCAGTTGATTCCAAATTAGTGTGATCAATTTTAAAAGCATATAACTATTAATTATGAATTCCTATCGTTTACTGGTTTTATTTTAAAAGTGAAATATTTCAATTACTAATCTAACCACTTTTATTAGTGGGAGTAGATTATAGTACTGAAATTAGATCCTCATTCAAAGAACACAATTTTACAGCTATTAAAGGATATTTGTTTAAATTTTGTAAAAAATAAAGCACTTAAAAATCCAAAAAGACAATTTTCTATTGTATTACTATCTAAACTTCAAAAAGAAATAGAATTTAGCTCCCAATCAAAAGCTCCAGGGGAAAAAATGTGAACAAAAGGAAGTCTTCAATGAAAAGAAGATAAAATAATTATCACTTTAGAAAATCCTTTGCCCATAAACCTATAGCCAGGAAACTATAGGTATAGCAATCGACATTTTATCGTCAGATAAAGAAATTTGGCTATGAAAAAGTAAATTTTCCAAAATGTTATCAAATGTCTGTTAAGACCGTTGAAAAACGAAAGAAACGTTCTTGGCCTCTGTACCTAATGTTACGCAAAGGTACATACAAAACACGAATAACTTCGAATGAAGACCTATTTCCTCTGTCATTCACAACAGACAAAACGAAGATGCAATATAAATAACGCAGAAAACGTAGAAAAGACGCAGCTGTTTTGCAAAATGCAAGTTGGCCGTCAGGTGTTATG